>CAUYQG010022049.1:0-14437 GCA_963574415.1 Tarsius wallacei
GCACAAGTCTGTAAAACCACCCCACCCCCTCAAAACTATGTATAAAAGGTGTGTATAAACCTGAGTCGGGGCTCTCGCTCTGGTTCCAAGCTGCTGGGCCGGCTACAAGCGTGAGCCCAGGCTCGAGTCTGAATTTAAAAAACCCTTATGTATTTACATCAGAGCTGGCTCTTTTGGTGATCTCTTAAAATGGGGTACAACAGCATTAAAATGCTATATAGATTTACCCTAAACATTAATGTAGAAATTTATTTTAAAATCATTTTAATACATAATTTTATATAATATGTTCATGTGTCCTTCACAGAGCACTAATGACACACATAAATGTACATAGATAAGTTAGCAAGGAATATTAATAATCATGTGTTTTATATCATTAATAAGAATAGTACAATAATAGTAAGGTAACATGGATATATCAGTTGTCAAGGGTACATGTGATAGTAATTATATTATTAGTGTAATACAACACTCTTTCTAGATTGGTACCATTATTATTATCATTTTAAAAATTAGAAAACTGAGTTTAAAAATCATAAAGCTATTTCTCTAAAGTCAAATAATGCTACAAGTTGGGAGAAGGTGACATAACCAACTAGTCCGGCTCATGATTCCATTGTCTTTAAATTGGATTGAACATCAGCTATGTCAATTATAAACTTTGTGAATTTGGAACAATTATCTTCATATTAACTCAATTATTTTCATAAAGCTAGGCTGTAAACAAGAAATATTTTCAAAGTAATCTTTATCTCTAATATTCAACAGCCTGTGATACAGCATAACTAAGAAAAACATATCAGGAATTTTTTCCAATTAAAATGTTTCCAGCCAGGCTCGGTGGCTCAGCCTGTAATCCCACGCCTTTGGGAGGCTGAGGTGAGTGGATTGCCTGAGCCCGCGGGTTCGAGACCCACCTGGGCAGGCGAGACCTCATCTCTACAATAAATCAAAAAATTAGCCGGGCTTGGTAGCGCATGCCTGTAGTTCCAGCTACTTGGAAGGCTGAGGCGGAAGAATCGCTGGAGCCCAGCAGGTCGAGGCTGTGGTGGCCGGGAGCGACCGCTGCACTCCAGTCTGGGCAACAGAGTGAGACTCCAACTCAAAAAAAAAAAAAAGTTTCTATATTAAGAAGAGTAAGGAGTAGTTTGCCTAAAGCTGTGAAGTTAGAGATCATTTTGAAAAAAGGCTACGTGAGACAATACATTGTGTGTAACAGAATTCTTAAGCCAAGTAGCCACCTTTCTAGAATGAGATTTTTAAAAATTGATTGAGGGTACATTAATTGAGAGAATTAAATTCAGCTGATATTAGTTGACTCCCTACTGTGTGTAAGTTGTTATGCTGACAACTGGTGGTTAGATCATTGAGTTTTTGTACTAAAGGAATTTACAGTTAAGTAGTCTAGACAGATATGTCAAAGCAAACTTTAAAGCAAGGCACAAAAAAATGTGGAACACAGAGTTGGTAAGGGAATGCATGGTAGGAAGAACAATTAATTTTGACTTTCTAAGAAAATAAGAGCTTTATTAAAGAGGTACCATTTGAACTATGTGTTAAAGAATGAAAAAAAAGGTATAAATGTATAAATAGGTCAAACCTGAGAAATGTTAATAGGTTTAGAATAGGAAGGCTGATCCATGCTAACAAACAACAAAATCGCATATATTTTCAAGGCTGATTACATAGAGGGATATAGTAGAAAAAAAAATTCAGCGTATTGCATAGATATTTTTAACTGCATGTGTGGGGTTTGGTCCTTTCTTTGGTAGGTTTTTCAGTAGGATGAGGATCTGCTCTGAATAATCACTGAGTTTCAGAATAATCATTTGGAGTAGTGTGGTGGGAAATTGGTAAAAAGAGTCAGATGGCCATCATAATCTACCATAGTAGCATAATTTATGGCAGTGTATGGGCATGGAAAAAGAAGCAATGGTGGGGATGCAAACTGGTACGGCCACTTTAGAAGACAGCTTAGCAATTTCTTATAAAGCTAAACATATTCTTTATATATGATCCAGCAATCTCACTCCTCGATGTTTACCAAAAGGAGTTGAAAACTTATGTCCCATTTTAAAAAATGATACCCAGATGATTATAGCAGCTTAATTCATAACTTCCAAATCTTAGGACACCCAAAATGTTCTTTAATAGACGAATGGATAAACTGTGGTACATCCAGGCAATGGAATATAACTCAGCACTAAAAGTAAGTGTGCTATGAGGCCACAAAAAGACATGAAGTAACCTAAAATATACATTAATACATTAAAGAAGTCAATTTGACAAGGCTACATGCTATACGATTCTAAATATATGACATTCTGGAAGAAGCAAAACTATGGAGACAGTAAAAACGTAAGTTATTTTCAGGAGTTAGTGAATAGGCAGAGTATAAGATTTTTAGAGACTGAAATTATCCTGGATGATACTATAATTGTGGATACATGCCATTATTCATTAGTACAAAACCATAGAATAAATGACAGCAACACTTCACCCTAAGGTATACTATATACTTTAGGTGATTATGATGTGTCAATGTAGGTTCATCAATTGTAACAAATCTATCATAATGAGGCAGGCTATGCATGTATGGTTGCAGGGGACATGGGAAATTACTGTGCCTCCCTTTCTATTTTGCTCTGTATCTAAAACTGCTTTAAACTGCAAATTCTTTAACAAAGAAAGAGAAAATGATGACCTGCATACACATTTCAATATAGAAATTGAACAAGCTGAACATTTATATGTATGTATGTAGTTAAATAAAAAACAAACATGGCTCCAAGATAGATTGACTGCTGTCTTAATGGCCTAACGATTAATGGTGGGCTTCACAGTAGAGTGACTTCCAAAGAAGACTGGATGCATGTTTTTGAGTCTATGTGTTTGTGTATTAGAAGAAAGATAATTGATTATATAATGTATCTTGGGATATGTCTTATTTTACATGCTTGACAAAAATCCACGTTGTCATATCTAGTAGACACCTATAATGTGAGCTTGATGCTTGGGACAAAGATCACTACAGAGCATTTATCTCTGGGAGACATGAGTATATACAGAAGTGATGATTAAAAACTTGGAAATAGATGAAAGAGAGAACAACATATAGATGATTGAGAAATTTGAATAGTTAAAGAATGATTATTGAGTAAGGAGCCCACAACAACATCACTCAGGCAATAGATTTATGATGAGAATCAGAGAAATTTTCTATAAAAGGGTGTTAAGAGTTTCACATAAATTAAGGACTGGGAAATTCTTTTGTGTTTGACATGTAGAAATAAACTGATCATATACAAAATTATATATTGTATTAATGGTGTTATTTGAGTAAAATTCAATTAGATAAATTAATAGACTGATAGGTATTATTATAGATATGTAAGCACTTGGATTGATTGAGAAATTCAGACAATTTTGTCAGTGAGGTAAGAGTTAGAGTGGGATAGATAGCAGCACAAATTCTACCTGGAGAGATAGATCAGGGATGGAAATATTAAGAATGTTCTAGGTTTAGTGGAATGAATTAGTGAAGAGAAAGAAATGGAATGAATTCGTTGAGCACTGGGATGGGAAGAAGTGAATTCTAAAGCAGAAAGATGCAAAAAACATGATAAAAGAAGGTAAGAAGAATTGAAAAATGAGAAAAAAGGGAAAGAGGTGGGGTGAGAATTAGAGACTCTATATGAGACTCCATCTTAATGACAAGAAGTATTACTGTTCAGTGAGTGGCACAAAGATATCATTAAGGTTTAAGGCAGTCAATTTCTTTTTTTTTTGAGTTGGAGTCTCACTCTGTCGCCCAGACTGGAGTGCAATGGCACACTCTCGGCCACCGCAGGCTCGACCTGTTGGGCTCCAGCGACCCTTCTGCCTCAGCCTTCCAGGTAGCCAGAACTGCAGGCGCACACTACCACGCCTGGCTAATTTTTGATTTATTGTAGAAACTAGGTGTCACCAATTTGCCCAGGTGAGTCTCGAACCCATGGGCTCAGGCAATCCTCTTGCCTTGGCCTCCCAAAGTGCTGGGATTACAGGCTGAGCCACCGAGCCCGGCTGGCAGTAAATTTCAAAAGAGGCATATTAGAGAGTCTTCTTATAAAACCTCTCTTTACATTATGAATGTAAAGATCATTTAAATAAAGTTATTTTAGAGTGAAGTGCAGGCTTCAATATTTTTTAAAATTTCTGAGGTAAACATTTAACATTCAATTATGATTGAGAACCATCGACTTAAGATAATTTCAAATATTTAAAAATAATGTCTATGAAGTATGAGTTGATAGTTTGATACTGATATGTAAATTTACATCTTCAAAATATTAGAATAATATCATAATATCTGTATCTTTGATGTAGAGCAATTGAGTTTTTAAGAAAACTAGTAATGTGTGGAATGAGATTTTAAGACAATGAAGTATAACATCTACTAGTATAACATCTACTACTCTTGTATGTTTCCTGACCCATGTACATGAGAATCCCTGGGTCTTATTTGCAACAATCAAGCGTAAGAGACATATATAAAGTCAAAATACCAATTTATAACAGAACTTTTAACAAGACCTGGTTAGATCTTTTTTATGAGCATATTCACTTTTTTTAGTCAGGTTAGCTACCTCATGATAAGAAGATATTGTACTCAAATAATTGAGTATGTACTAACATCAGGCCAAAAGTATCTCATGGCTACATTGCAAATGACAATAATTAAGGTCTATTGCCCAAGTAAGTCTCTTCTTGAGAGTGCTAATTGTCACTTTTGTTTCTACCACTTTCACTCATTTTGACACCAGATTACTAATCAAAAAGTTAATTGATTGATCATCTGTCAGTCAATGGGCAAAGTCAGAGTTGCTGAGGTAGAGTTTAGGAATCTGTTGTGATCCTTAAAAAGCATTTGCAGATCACAGTTATACGCTATTTTTCTTTGTTTTAACTTTATTCTTCCAATGAGAAATATGTTTTATTTTACTTCTAACCTTTTGGAAAGTCTTTTATTGCCACACCACTCTTTTGCCACATACTAGGAATAACATTTAAAATGTTAAAGCTTCATTTCTTGGTTTTTAAATAATTTAGAAGATTTCAGGCATGTAGACACAAACAACAATCCATATTTAAAATTTACATAGCTCAGGGAAATAACAAACTGTCAGACTTTAATGGCAAGGCAAAAGCTATTTTACAGATAGATAAATAAGCAAAATTAACTTTTGTAGCCTAAAAATGCAAAAAAATAAGCTTTTGATCCCCTAAGACAAATATATTTGTGACACAGTTCTACCACATAAGTGCTATTGTTTTCTTAGTTATACTTTCTAGTTCCCTGCTAACTGTTTTCTGTATAGGCTCACTTTTATTCTCCAATTATGTCATTGTAGAGATGAAATCAAGTCTAATTAAATAAGAACATGACAATAATTGTCATTCTATTATCTGTGTGAACTATACTTTTTCTATCCATAAAGGGTTCTTCAGTAAAGAAAATTGTAGCTCTCATGGCCCATCAATTGACTAGAACTAAAGACTAGTGTATTTACAGCTTCTCATTCATTTATATCTCCATTCACTTATTTATTCTTGTCTGTAGATCATCTTTTCTTTTATCCTCAAATAAGCGTTTATTAAGCAGCTACTGTATTAAGTGTCTACTACAAGCCAAGCACTATAGATACAGCTGCTCTAGGTACAGAAATAAACTAATTACAGTTTTGTCCTGAAAACGGGTGAAAAATAAATGTCATTGATGTGACATGTGGCATACCAATATATGAACAAAATTTACTGTGGCAATTCGAAACATTTTTCCCCTATTACCATACATATACAGCAGAAGATATTTACATATAGAATAACATTCAGGTGAATTCTCAGTAGTCAAACTATCATGTCACCCCTTTCTGCATAACTAAAGAAAGAAAATCTTAATCCATGAATAAAAATAAGAATGGCATTGAATGACTAATTTACATTAACAATTATATACAGTGTTACTAACAGTGCATTCTTTGAATAAATATTTACAGCAAGGCTAACGTGTCTGGCATGTGCTGGCATCAAGTGGCAAGCAAGACAGTTACTGAACTCCTGGAGTTTTCAATTTGTAGTGAGGGAAAGAAGAAAAATTCACTTCAGATGGTTATGAAGACTAGGACCTTGATGAGAGAGGGTAAGATATAGAGAAATAATGTGTGTGTGCACAAAAGTTGAGGCAATGTTGACACCAAGATGCTGGGAAAGTTTCCTCACTGTATTGTCTTGTATCACAGTGTCTTGGTTACAAATTACTGTGTTACTGGTTAGTTGCAAGTATAGAAACTACTAAGCAACCATTTCTACAAAGTACCTAATGAAAACTACAAAGATATACTTCCTTAGAAGGAAAATAATCTAAAAGGATAAAAAGAGAGTAGTCAAGCCCTCATAGAAGGGAAAGTTCAGGGTAAAAGAAACAATTGCAGAAAATTACAAAAAACAAGACATATTCAGGTAACTGGAGGTACAGTAATATAGTAGTATTGAAGAGTAATGGTAAGTGTAGTCTAAGTGTAGGCCAAAGACAAAACTGGTGAGAAAAACAAGAAACAAGGAACATAACATGAAGAATTAAGCACTACTAAAGATCTACTCAATGGAAAAGAAATTATTATAGTAAAAAAGATATCAGTACTTGTATGTTCATTGCAGCACTATTCACAATAGCAAAATCATGGAACCAACCTATGTAAGTATCCACAAACAATTGACTGGATAAAGAAATATGGTATATGTACACCATGGAATACTATGCAGTAATAAAAAACAATGAAATCATGTTCTTTGCAGCAACATGGATGGAACAGAAACAGAAAATCAAACACCACATGTTTTCACTCATCTGTGGGAGCTAAACAGTCACAAAGATGAAATTAATAGACACTGGGTACACCAACAAGGGGAATGGTGGCAATGGTGGTTAGGGTTCAGAAATTACCTATGGGTTACAATGTCTGCTATCTGGAAAATGGGCCACCTGAGAGCTAAGCCCTGCCACTACACAATATGTCCATGTAACGAGCATGCATGTGTATTACCTGAATCTAAAATTAAAATGAAAAACAAAAGCCAAAAAAAGAATTAATTACAGTGTTGAGGCATTTGGACTGATTTTTTGAAATATTCAGAACTATCGGCCGGGCTCGGTGGCTCAGCCTGTAATCCCAGTACTTTGGGAGGCCGAGATGAGTGGATTGCCTGAGCCTGCGGGTTCGAGACCCGCCCAGACAACTTGGTGAGACCTCATCTCTACAATAAATTAAAAATTAGCGGGCATGGTAGCATGTGCCTGTAGTTCTGGCTGCTTGGAAGGCTGAGGCAGGAGGATCGCCAGAGCCCAGCAGGCCGGGAGCGTGCCACTGCACTCCACTCAGGACGATGGAGTGAGACTCCAATTCAAAAAAAAAAGAAAAAGAAATATTCAGAACTATTTATCTAATAATTAAGCATTTGTAATTATTTAATATTATTTATTTGATTTATTGTTTATATTTTACTTTGCTGGACTCCTGCGATCTTTCCGCCTCGGCCTTCCAAGTAGCTGGAACTACAGGCACATGCCACCATAACCAGCTAACTTTTTTGATTTAGTGTAGAGATGAGGTTTCGCCAAGTTGCCCAGGCTGGTATTGAACCCGTGAGCTCAGGCAATCCTCTCACCTCGGCCTCCCAAAATGCTGGGATTAAGGTGTGAGCCACCCTGCCCAGCCCAATGCTTGCATTTTTTATTACAAGATAACAGTTAAAAGACTTGACACTCTGATATTTTCAAATAGGTACTTCAGTTGCTTCCATTTCAGTGTCATAAGCCCATTTATTTAGGACATAGGTAGAAAGTGGAGTATTGAGATTAATCAAATAAGTTGGTTAATTTTTTAAAAAATAAATTATTTATACAAGTCAATTATAAAGTACATGCAACTAAGATATTTTGTTGCGCATTTTTGAGGATTCTTGTTATTTTATTTCACTTTAGAGTGAATTGTGATGAAACTGAATTATTATTTTAGAGGTTATCAAAAATGAGAGATGACATGCAGTTTAATGAACGAAACATTACATAAGTATGAATGTCTGCCATTTGTTTGTGTTTATCCTTGATCTACCTAATCACTGGGCTTTTAAATTCAGGCATTTTTTCTCTTTTCTAAATGTACTGACAATGGCACCTTTAGCTTACCTTACTTTAAACATAACTTTAGACCTTAGAAATACAAGCTGAACAAGTTTTGCCATGTACCTAACTTACCAAATATTTTCTTATTTTTTTGTTCAAATCCTTTTTTATTCTCTATTTCCTTCATAGCTTAATTCTATTCAACTGTACTCTCTGTGATTACATTTGTTAGGTATATTCATACATGTATTCACCACATGTTCTTAAACATTTTTATATATCAGATATTGTGACAATAAAGTACTGCAATAAGTATTAAATAAACTGTGAATCATTTTGTGCATGTGTGACTGCAGGATAATATGGCTGTGTCACAAATAGCACCATTTCGTTTTACCAATTTTATGAAAGTCTCAAGTTTTTCTTTGTCAAATTCTTCACATTTGAAGATGACATACACATCAGGGTCCCATAAACAGACTTTTTCTTTCTTTATTTCTTTTTTAATTTAAAATTTTTATTTTCATTTTAAAGATGTGGGAGACTGTTTTCTTATTGGATAACAAGAGACATTAAAGATCTTTCTGTAATTCAACTGTCCCAACTTCTTGAATCCTTTTGTAATAACTAGCCAGAGACTAGGCTAACATATCCCATACCTGCAGAGTATTTGTTTTATGTGAAGATGATAGCATAAAACAAAAAGCTAGCACTATTTGTGGCATTTTGTGACTCATTCTAACCTCATTGGCATAGGTAATCTTTGATTAAAATATAACTCTTTTTTGACATTTATGTATATTTCTGATGATAACCATTTTATTGCTATATAGCATACACAGATGCTATTAATGAATATCTCAATACTTCTTTAAATATAAAAATTCAAGACAGATTTGGAAATGTTCAACAAATTATCAATCAAAGTTTAATATTTTAGTTTCATTTTTAAAGATAATACTAGTTTCAGAGTATGATTATTCCAAAAATTATACCATGTCATTTAATAAATTTTATAACAAGTACTATGAACATAAAATTTAAATGAATACACATAAATGTCAACAAATCTATTATTTTGATTGACATTATTTACAGTTAAACATTTTGCTGGTTTTGAAAGACAAGTTCAGTTATATCAAATTGCTGGTAAGGAGCAATATGCTTTTCCTATCAGTCAATTCCTTTATAAAATTGCATTATTTTTTACCAAGCTGCATACTGATATACAGTTTGGATTTCACAAGTATATTTAAATTTTACAATTCCTACAGTTGTCACGTTCGCTCAACAATTGTATATTTGTAATACTGCTAATTATGTAAGATTATGGTTATAAATTTCATGAACTAGGATGTAAATGGATGAAAATGGCATAATATTCCAGTAGGAATAGTAAATTTTATGTAGCTACTGTGTCTGTTTGACATCTGATTAATAAGTATTATTTTGTCCTCTAACATAGGCAATATATGTTTTATCCTAAACTATACATTCAGTATATACCAAAAGCATGATATGTTACTTCATTGATTTGTATATTTTCTGGGAGTAAAAAATAAACTCTGGCGTACACTCATAAGAACAGAAAAAGGAAAAAGTAAATGCAAAGTAAATGCATATACAAATACAAAAGTAAACAAACATAATGTAAAAGAAACAAAAGCATTGCATGATATACAACTATGTTCAAGTATGACAGTCTACTGGATTTAAATACCAATTTGAGGTCTCTAGTGAGAATCAAACACAAGATTATATGCATGCTTATATATATGTACAAACAACAGTACAGAAATGTATACACTGTAAATATGTTCACATATATATGTATGCATACTCATAGGCATACATATAAATGACAAGGTATAACATAAAAATGACAAAAATGTTATCTCATCTGTCAGTTTCAATTAATTGTCAGTAATTGCCTGAAGTACCTCGTTCAAAAGGTTTCATTCTCAGCCTTAGAATGTTTCAGAAAGAATGCTATGACAAATTGTGTTTGTCATGGACAAAAAAACATAAATAATTAAACAATCTTTGTCTTGGTTAACAATGAAACTTAGATTCTAGAATGTATCATAAAACTATAATCAATAATATGTTGTAAATATATATAAATTTTTATATTAGTTATCTGTATAAATGATAATGAATTAATGCCTACTTGTTTTAGTGGAAAAGAAAAAGAACAAGGAAATGAACCACAGCAATTAACAAAAGAACTATCACAAAATTAACACCTAGAACCTATAGGAACTCCACTGGGTGGAATTATATATGCAAATTAGACATGAAATAAACGTTATACATATAAATGATCACAGCATATGTATGAAGAAAAAACAAACAAACCATTTCCAGTACCTTAAACATACAGCCTTGTTCAAAGTATTCTTATATTTTCATTGTGACATACCTATGATGTACCAAATATATTTATAAAGCATATACATATATAGCATCATTAAGATGATATTGAATTAAATATCAAAATACCTTTATTTTGAAATAATTACATTTTATTCAGGAAATAAATTCTACTTGCATATAATTATGTGAATAGCTGTCTTTTTACAAGATAAATTGGTACATTTTATTGATAATTGTTTCCTTTTTTACGACAAGAATTTACTAATTAAATTTCAGCATCTCTGACATTAGAAACCTAATGATCTTAGGCATGCCTCTTTAAAACTTTGTTCATTACCAAATCGACTTACATTGTGAACTATTTGGAAACTTTGATATGGTACTAATACTTTAATAAGGCATACTGTATAAACATAAGAAATGTATATGTATATATTAGTATATATATAATATATATATACACACAAAAAGGAGCACTGGTACAAATATTTTTGTTTACTTTTTTCAGTTTTACGGTGACCTTTAGGATTCCTTCTTACTCAACATCCACGCTGTGAATAACATCACAACTCTCCAATCCCTACTACTATTCCTTAAAGCTAAAACTTTGCCTCACCTTCCACTGAATTGAAGAGAAAAAAACACAATTTAACTTTTAAACAAATGGATCCAAACATTTCCCCCTCTTGGCATCTACCACCTAAGAGGGTTGAGTAAGTTACATGTAGTGAGGGGTTGTAGAGGGGGAAGATATGACAAGTACTGCTTAGAAAGTGACTTTCATTTGAATACTTAATAATATGTAGATGTGCAGGTGTACTCCTACATGACCTTTACAGACAAGGAGGCTTTGCCAAAAATCAAGGTACTGTGATGGATTAATTGTTTTTCTTCTTTCAAGCAGTTGCAGGTCACCTTTCGAGAAAGGAAAGAAGCCAAGTAAAATATCACCTTTGTGTGTCTTTCCTCAACCTGCACATTTGGACAACCACAATATTTAACTGCCATATTCTATTTCTGTTTTCTTTAATCCCACTGGATGAATAATAGTGAGACAAGAGGATATCATGCTTTATTTTCCTCTAATAATATTCATAATTGGCATAACTAATTAATTTAGCCTAGGGCATAGAATTTTTACAAACATTTCAGAGGAAAAGAAAAATACACATTGTTCTTCTTAAATAAACACAAATAATGGTTTATGTGGCAATCTACTAAGTTTTTTTAAAAAGCAGAGAACATTAAATAAAAGATAAACTTTTAATGTATCCAAAGTCCAATTGAGTTCAGAAAATGTATTATTTATTGAGAAATTCACAGAAGAATTGCTGTGTCATTACTAATAACAAACTCTGACTGAAATTTCTGTGAAATGATTTTCTCTAAAATGCATAAGGGATTTTCACTTTTTCTTACTTAAGACACCTTACTATTGAAGTATGGGAGACACACTTATTTTTGTGTACAAAGGATTTTTATTCAACAATCATTTGTTTTTCTAAATATGATTTTATTTTATTTTAAATGCAGATGGTACAAGTGCATGTTGTGTATTGGTGGAGATGGTGCTTAGGTGACCTATGCCCCATGTATGTGTATTTTTAAAATTAATCTATTGAACTGATATATGGTACACAATTGACTTCTTATATGTATCCCTCCAAATTCTTATATTGAAATTCTAATCCCTAGTGTTATGATATTAAGAGGTGAGGCTTTTGTGAGGTGATTAGGTCATGAGAATGGATCCCTCCTGAATGAAATTCATGCCCTTATAAAAGATACCCCAGAGAGTTCTCTCAGCCTTTCCCCAACAATTGAGGATACAAGGAAAAGATGGCAAATTGCAACCCAGGAAAAAGATCTCACCATGGACCAACTATACTAATCTTGGACGTCTAGTGTACAGAAGAGTGAGACATACATTTCTGCTGCTTGTAAATCACTCAGTCTGCAGTACTTTGTTACAATAGCCTGAACTAACTGACTAGGACATAGAGTGTATATTTTCCTGTTTTATTTTTTCAACAAGTAGCCACGTGAATGGGACTAGGAATACAAGCTACTCTTTCTCCACTGATAGAAAAGTGTGTCATCCAAAACATTTGTCTTGCTTTCTGTGGCTGTGCAGCAGGAGTTCTGATTTTTATTTTTATTTTTCTCTAGAACTCTGGATTTCCTTTTCTTTTTGATCTCTGATTGTTCCTGTTCAATCTCTCCCTAACAAAGTGCTTATGCCTTTCTTCTCTATTCTTCTCTCTCTTTTTTGATAAACCAATGATATATAGATTACAGAAGAAATAATAGTAAATTTTATTCTATAACATTTTCAAGAGATTTAAGAAATTTTGCCAGCTTTTTCATTTTCATGGGAGGTTACATCCTTATTTTGAGTAGTTATTACTGATGATCTGTGACTTGCTACTCTGCCTGACACTAACACCTGTGATCTTTCAACTTGACAAAGTTTCCATTGGAAATTCATATATGGGGCAAAATGAAATTGGCTTGAAGGTAATATGCAGCAGCATGATTTATTTTTATTAGCAATGTAGTATGATGAATAAGATACAGGGAAACAAAGCTAAGGTTTGAGAGTTTGCTTGTGTAAGTTGATGGGCCATGAGAATGTAAACTATGGAATTCCAGGAGTTGTGGAGAGTTGAGTAGATATTTAAGAAAAGCTCCAATGGTATCTGGATCGGATTTTATAAGTGACTAGATGGGGACATCTGGGAATAGAGACCAATGAGGAACTGAAAGTGCATAGCATCAGTGGCTGATCAATTGTTTAATTCAAAGAGAGAATCAAAGTAGAAGGCTAGAGATTTTAAAAGGATGTGTATAATTTGTGACCTTCTTAATTGATGCAATTGAATAAATACTAGGAGAAGTTATCAAGCCAATAGTTGGAAATAAGAAGGTGGACATCAAAAAAGAAAATGTCTAGAAGTATAATACCCATATTTGTGATTTTTCTGAGCTTTTATACATTTCTGTCTCCTCAACACTTAGCAAAATGCCATGCACCTAATAAGCCCTTAAAAAATTAGACAGATTGAAAACTAGCAAATGCCATGTGCTTTATAAACACTTAACATGGATTTTTCTATTCAATTTATTTGAAGCAAAATATATCTTATGTCATTATTCAACTGGTGACTAAATATTTTCTAGAGTTACAGCATTAGAAATTCATGTAGAATCAAGGATTGTAGTAGCTGTTCTCTTAAGCCTCAATCATTTTTCAGATGCTGTTTTCCTGTGACTCTCAAATTACTGAAGTAAGGCACCTTGCCAAGGGAATAGGCACACCAAACCAATATCAGGCTCACTGGTTTTAGTTCCCTGGCTCATTTTCTATACCTATATATATATCCTTCTTGCATAGAAGATACGCAGTTTTTTTAAGCAGTCATAAATAGCTTTACCTTGCCTGAACATAGATCCAAACTTTTTCTAGGAGTTGAATGTTGGTAGCCGGTCACAGAGGCCCACTGAACCTTAGAAATCAGGGAGGGCCGTGGACCCCGAGACCACTAGGATACGTTTGTGAGCTGTAGAAGCCATTTTCCTTCCCCTCTAATATTTAGCATATTTAATCAGAAATAACTCTGATGACCTAAGCATGAGGCTCTGAAACTACAGCAGGCATGGTTAACTGTGAAAGCTCTCTGTTTCTGTTTCTCACAGACTGCGGTTTTGGCCATTACATAAGCATAATTTCAACTCAGGTCACTTTCGAGAGCCTCAATATATTACAAGCCTTTTTGTATTAGAGTCATAGGTTTAAGTTTAGTATAGATATATAGAATATAAGATTTTAGAGTAGCCATTTTGTTAAGAGATTGTAATCAGTCATTCCGAGAAGTGGCCCACTATCTACTTTGG
>CAUYQG010022051.1:0-31881 GCA_963574415.1 Tarsius wallacei
GTAAGTGGATTGCCTGAGCCCGCGGGTTCGAGACCCGCCTGGGCAAGCAAGACCTTATCTCCACAATAAATCAAAAATTAGCGGGGCGTGGTAGCGCACGCCTGTAGTTCCAGCTACTTGGAAGGCTGAGGCGGAAGGATCGCCGGAGCCCAGTAGGTCGAGGCTGCGGTGGCCGGGAGCGGCCACTGCACTCCAGTCTGGACGACAGAGTGAGACTCCAACTCAAAAAAAAAAAAAGATCTCCATAGTAAAACAAAAAACAAAAAACACAATGGTCTACCCACACCCACAGTGAAGCAAGAGAACCACCTCTAAAGGGCTTAGAGGACACTATTTAAATTTGGGTTCAGTCAAAAGGCAAGCAGTAAAGTCCCAAAGATAACTATAGTCATAAGCAGAATGACAGAAAAAAAAAGCCAGTAGAGACTAATTCAATGGCACATTCCCATAATGGCACTTTTCTTTTTTTTTAAGTGGGGTTTCACTGTCACTTAAGCTAAAGTGCAGTGATACAATCACAGCTCACCACAGTCTTGACCTCCTGGGCTCAAGCGATCCTACCCCCTCCACCTCATGAGCAAGTAACCGAGCCTATAGGCAAATGTGACCATGCCCAGCTAATTTTTTTTTTGTAGAGACAATGTCTTGCTATGATGCCTAGACTGGTCTCAAACTCCTTGGGCTGAAGCAATCTTCCCACAGCCTCCCAAAGTGCTAGGATTTACAGGCATGAGCCACTGCATCTGGCCCATAATGGCACTTGAAGTCTGACTCTAACCCTGGGACTTGGTATGAATGTACATTGCTATCATGAGCCTGGTAGGTCTATTTTAGCATGCTGTGATTGCTTAACAAAAATCTCAACTTCTCCTGAGCATCAAAACAAAACTAAACCAACTAGTGGTGAACTTACGCCTGCTGGCTGCTGGCACTGAGAGGCTGTTACCAAGAGAGCTCGCTCCAACTTCAAACCTGTGTGGACCATTTCAGCCTGTCAGAAAAGAGAAGAATCAGCTATTGATGACACATTATATCTGGAGAGGTCTTGATAAGAATAACCTGAAACCTCTACTTCCATGTCCTCTGACAGCAACCAAGGTACTTCACATTGTTTTCCTCATGTATTCCAGATTCCAGGGACTGATAGCAGAATTACATTTCTTTATACTGTAGTACTACTATTCCTGTTGGAACTAATCAGGGAGTCAGAAATGTAGAAAATCAGATAATCACCTAGTCCTGAGCGAAGTCATGTTAACAACTACACATGTAGCGTGATATAATGTGCACTGAGAAATCCCTCCTATCTCACATCACCAAGAAAGAAAACCTCTCTCTTCTCAAGAACTGGAGAAAGGAATAAAGGCAAAGGCCTATATTTATGCCCAAAATTCTCAAAGAATTTACTACTTTATGTTAAAGCTATTTCTCTAATGTTGGATCATAACCCATTTGTAGGTAAATAATTAAATCAATTTAGTAAGCTTAATAAAACAAAATAATGTGTTCAGTGTACCAACTTGAAATTATTTCCATTTAAGAAGTTAAAAACAAAACAAAAACACAAACACTGCAAGAGAAGTAGTATAAGCACTGTTTGGCGAAACTTTTCTCAGTAGCAAATATGTTATTTCTTTCTGAGGGTTATACTCAAAAGAGTTAATGAGGCTGGGTATGGTGGTTCACACCTATAATGCCAGAACTTTGGGAGGCTGAGGCCGGGTACTGCTTGAGCCCAGGAGTGCAATACCAGCCCAGGCAACATAATAAGACCTTGTTTCTAAAAGAAAAAAAAAAAAAAGCCAGGCATGGTGGTGCACACCTGTAGTTCCAGCTATTTGGGAGGCTCAGAAAGGATTGCCTGAGCCCAGAAGGGCGAGGCTGTGATGAGCTGTGATTGTGTCACTGTTCTCCAGCCTGGATGACAGAGTGTGACTCCCAACTCAAAAAAAAAAAGTTTAAGAAACATGAGGCAGGCTGGGCATGGTGGCTCAAGCCTGTAATCCCAGCAATTTGGGAGGCCAAGGCGAGAGGATTGCCTGAGCTCAGGTATTCAAGACCAGCCTGGACAACTTGGTGAGACCTCATCTCTACAAAAAAAAAAACAACAAAAAACCGGGCATGGTAGTGCGTGCCTGTAATTCCAGCTACTTGAGAAGCGGAAGGATCACCTGAGCCTAGCAGGTCGAGGCTGTGGTGGCCGTGTGTGTGCCACTGCCCTCCAGCCTGGGCAAAAGAGTGAGACTCCAACTTAAAAAAAGAAAAAAGAAAAAAACATGAGGCTTTGAGTGATAGGCTCTGTATGTTTAAAAAAAGAAAGAAACATGAGGCTGTAAGCACTATTAAAACACAAAAAGTCAAAGATTATCTACTTTTTCTGGATTTTTTTTTTTTTGAGTTGGAGTCTTGCTGTGTCACCCAGGGTGAAGTGCAGTGGCATGCTCACAGCCACCACAGCCTCAATCTGCTGGACTCAGGTGATCCTTCCACCTCAGCCTTCCAAGTAGCTGCAACTACAGGCACACGCCACCATGCCCAGCTAATATTTTTATTTATTGTAGAGACAAGGTCTCGCCAAGTTGCCCAGACTGGTCTCAAGCCAGCAACTCAGGCAATCCTCTTACCTTGGCCTCCCAAAGTGCCAGGATTATAGGTGTGAGCTACCGTGCCTGGCCTGAATTTGCATTTTTAAAGTACAAAACTGATAATACATGTTTTAAAAGTTTCAAAAAAATGTTACTAAACTATATACAGTAAAAATACCACAACTTTACTGAAGTCCCAGCCCCACTCTCTAGTGCTAACACCACTGCCAAGGGATGGTATATGAGAGATCAAGATAGATCTTCCAAAGGCCAATCAGTCTTGCTGAAGGGTTTAGGTGAGGAAGATTCTAAATATGGTTACTGTTTATAAAGGATCATTCCGTGAGCTAGCAGGGAGGTTTCTGGGTCCCAAAAATAGAGACAGAATGTATATGTGAGTGTGGGGTGGTGTGGTGGTGGTAATGACATAGGAGGCAGCACATAAAGGGAAGTGGGTGGAGAGGCACCTGTCATTGCCTACTTCATATACTTGCTGTGAGCTAAGTGTGAAAATAACCCATATTAGCATAACTAATAACTATCAAGCATAATTTCATAAATGCTAAGTCATGATAATGACTCCTTTAAATAAGCCACTGTAGGTTTGATTATATAACTTGTTGGGATCAGGCTGGTAGCATATTCTTTACTACAAAGATGAGCAGAGCCATACTTTATGCACCGATCAAGTTTTCTGTACAAATATGTGATAAAAGCAGGGGGCCTGGAGCAATATGAGGAATTGGCTAGGCATGGTGGCTCACACCTGTAATCCCAGCACTTTGGGAAACAGAGGCAAGAGGACTGCCTGAGCCCAGGGGTTCAAGACCAGCCTGAGCAACTTGGCAAGACCTCGTCTCTACAATAAGTCAAAAAAAAAAATTAGCCGGGTGTCGTAGTGTACACCTGTAGCTCCAGCTACTTGGAAGGCTGAGAGAGAAGGATCGCCTGAGCCCAGCAGCTGTTGTGACTGTTGAACATGCCACTGCACTCCAGCCTGGGCCACAGAGTGAGACTCCAACTCAGGGATAAAAAAAAAAAAAAAAGTAATTTCGGTGCCTGGACTGAGCTCCTCAGTACACGTAGAGGTAAAGGAGCTGACAGCTTCTCAAGTGGCTCTTAAATAAGGATGAGTAGGATTTTAAGAAGGCCACCAGTCCTCAGGAGAAGGGAAAAAAGACAACGCATCCTTACATGTTTCTGCACGTCTCCCCCAATCTCTTTACTGATCTTCAAGTACTCTGCCACAGGACTGGCAAGCAGCAAGTCAAATGCTTGCACATATGGAGCGGCTCCTGCTGAAGACAGACACACCATGAACAATAAACCATGCATCAGAAGGAAGGGTCTTTAAAACATGCTTCCATGTGAAAGTGGGGAGGCAAGATAATACAGTAAACAGAATACAGGAACAGAAGTCAGCAAACCTGGTTCTAATTCCAATACCACCACTAACTAACTGGCTGTGTGACCATGACCAAATTCCTTTTCTTCTCTGAGCTTAATTTTATCTATAAAATGTTCCTCCAAGGGTTCTTTTAGCTCCAACATTCTATGTTTCAATTGCTCATGTGGAAATGGCCAATTTGCCAATCTATGGAGAGAGAAATTTTAACATCACTTGTCATTTGACTTTCATTGGAGTCATTCTGCTAAAGAAAGAACAGGAAATATCACCCAAGCAGGAAGTTCTTGTGTTAAAATAACTTAACCACAGGTCTTTCTGCACAAGTCATTTCCTCTCTTATCTGTTCATAGCAATTACAGAAGATAAACTTTCTAGATTAAGTATTTTGGAAAGTTAGCTACAAAGGAGAAAATTCACTATGATGGGAAAATTTCAGAACTGCTTAGCTGTGGTTGCTTACCTTTTGAAGGACTGTCTCCATATTCACGATGCATGTCAGAGGTATGAGATACTGCCTCCAGGCGGCCCACTGCCCTCTCCAATCTTTCTACCAGATTTCGCATGTCAGCCATAATGTACCACCTGAAAAACAAATCAAATGTCGTTTGTGATTTTAATATTACATAGCACCTACAGAGAAAAACAGTATACTACTCCTGGGATGATAAGGATGCCAATTCTAAGAAACAGAATAATTTAGTAAAATTAGATGGAAAAAGTAGTCTAGCATATTTACAAAATCATAAAGCCCTAATTTACCAAGAGAACCACTCAGGAAAAGGTGTTCACTAAAGCAAATGTTTACTCATTAGAATACTTACTGAATATTTACTATGATACAACCAAATATTTGTGTAGAAAGTTAGAATTTGCAAAGTATAGTCACATATATGATCTCAGTTTGAGCCTCTCAAAAACTATTCAGGAATGGAAGGATAATTACTATACTCTTAGAGATAGAAAACTTAGTTTCAGTGAAGTTAAATGACTTAGCAGTCGGGTACAGTGGCTCATGCCTGTAATCACAGCACTTTGGGAGGTGGAGGCGAGAGGATTGCTTTAGTCCAGGGGTTCGAGACCAGCCTGGGTAACTTGGCAAGACCTCACCTCTACAATAAATTAAAAAAATTAGCCAAGCTTGGTGATGCATGCCTGTGGTTCCAGCTACTTGGAAGGCTGAGGCAGAAAGATAAATAGGATATTTACTCTGTCCTCAATAACTTATAGTCTAGTAGAGGAGGCTTCACATATGCACTAACAACTACAAAACAAATAGAAAAAAAAGTAAGATGACATTAAAAAGTTGTAGATAGAGGCATGGGATTTCAAAAAGGGGAAGAGTATATCAGCTAGAAGGATCAGATAAGGATATCATGGAGAAGCTGTCACTTGAGCCAGGCTTCAAATGAGGATGGATCTGAACATGCAGTAGGGAAGTAGACTAGACACATCTAAACGAGCTTATTATAGATTGTTCACAAGTACTAACTTATGTGAACTAGCCTCATTCAATGTCAATATCCTAAAGAAAGTAAACTCCAAAGGCCAGTATGGTGGCTCACACCTTTTAATCCCAGCACTTTGGGAGGCTGAGGTGAGACAACTGCCTGAGCCCAGGGATTCGAGACCAGCCCTGGAAACATGGCAAGACCTCGTCTCTAGATAAATTTAAAAAATTAGCTGGGCATGGCAGCACATGCCTGTAGTTCCAGCTACTTGGAAGGCTGAAGCAGAAAGACTGCCTGAACTCAGCAGGCTGAGGCTGCGGTAGCCGTGAGCGTGCCACTGCACTCCGACCTAGGCGACAGAATGAGACTCTGACTCAAGAAAAAAAAAAAGAAAGTAAACTCCAGCTGGGTGTGGTGGCTCATGCCTGTAATCCCAGCACTTTGGGAGGCCGAGGTGAGAGGACTGCCTGAATTCAGGGGTTCAAGACCAGCCTGAGCACCATGGCGAGATCTCATCTCTACAATAAATAATAAAAAAAATTAGTTGGGCATGGTGGCTGATGCCTGTGGTTCCAGTTACTTGGAAGGCTGAGGCAGAAGGATTGCCTGAGCCTGGCAGGTGGACGCGGTGGTGGCTGTGACACATGCCACTGCACTCCAGCCTAGGTGACAGAGTGAGACTCCAACAGGAAAGAAGGAAGGAAGGAAGGAAAGAATGAAGGAAGGAAGGAAGGAGAGAAGGAAGGAAGGAAGGGGAAAAGGGGGGAAGGGGAAGGGAAGGGAAAGGGGAAGGGAGGAAGGAAGGAAGGAAGGACGGACGAACCTTATCTAGCTTGTTCCTTTAGTATACGCTACCATCTAGATCACTACCTGGCATGTAGTAGGGGTTTAATAAACATTCATGAAGTTATAAACCTGAAGTATAGCATTACAAAACTCCAAAGGGACAAGAATGTGGAAAGTTGCCCATACTATATACATAAGTGATCTCATAAAATCAGTCAGTGAAATTTCAAAGTCTTGACTTGGAAAGATTCCATTTCATGAAAGCATCGATTCAGTTACTGAATTCAGTTCAGGAAACTGAAGATGAATGAACTCAGCTCCCTTGAAACTGCCTAAAATGACCATAGTAATTATGATTCCCCCAAAGATGACAACATGCCAGAATATCTCAATTTAACACACTGTACTCCTTGTAGAAGAGATAATCAGCTCACAAGATAAAGTAAGGAGGACAATATAACCCCCATATACAGACTCTGGTCTCTCTGGAGCCAGTCACTTCCCAGACAATGTTGTTTTAAAAGAGAATCAAAGAAAAAAAATGAGAAAGAGAATCAAAGAAATCTTTCCATTCACTGGCCTGGAACAGCAGCGAAGCCTCCAGGTTTTTACTCTACTCACAAATGCAGCAGACTATAGGCAGTCAATATAATTTCCCTTATGACACCATTAACTGATATCTGAATTACTGTCCTGTTCCATTTCTGGGTACTGGCCAGAGACAGGCTCACATATAATCTACCATACTTTATAAATCCAGGGGAAAAGACAAGGAATGCAATAAAATCCCAAGCTATGGGAAACCATGGATACCACCCAGTTGTTATAAAACATGTTCCTTCATACATGGATTCTTCAGGTTGAGACCAGTGTTAACATGAACAAGTGTCTCTAAAGGCTGCCAGGGTTTGTGAACATTTCCAATCCTAGGAACTTAATAATATAGCTTCACGAGACTTTGATTCCCTTTTCCACATTTCACTTGTATTTGCAGGCTTTCATTGCTAAACAAGCTACTGTCAGCCGGGCTCGGTGACTCAGCCTGTA
Source organism: Tarsius wallacei (assembly GCA_963574415.1). Lineage (NCBI taxonomy): Eukaryota > Metazoa > Chordata > Mammalia > Primates > Tarsiidae > Tarsius > Tarsius wallacei. The sequence continues at coordinate 7,275 of CAUYQG010022051.1, forward strand.
ATCCCGCGCCTTGGGAGGCTGAGGTGAGTGGATTGCCTGAGCCCGCAGGTTCGAGACCTGCCTGGGGGCAACTTGGCAAGACCTCATCTCTGCAATAAATCAAAAACAAAACAAAACAAAACAAGCTACTGTCTGACTTAAGCAGATGAAAAGGAACAATGCAGCTAACATCTATGGCTTATCTCATTCTACCACCAACCAAATACAGAAGAACAGAACCTGTTTTTTTGTTCTTGGTGGGAGAAGGGTGAGATTTAAGATGCTTGCTGCAGGAAAGAAATATCTAGAACTGAAGAGACAGAAAGACACACCTTTTCCCATTCTCTATACACACATACATTCTTCAGGTGGTCATGTCCACTTTCAAGTCTTTGACTATCTTTGTTGCAATAACACCCAGTCCACTTGCTAGGTAGTACCACCACAACCACCACCTGGGATTCAGAATTTTAGATCCAGCTTCCACCTAGACATCTCCACCTAGATGTCTCAAAGCACTTCTAACTGAAATATCCAAAACAGAACTCATCATCTTCCCCCACACAATCCAACACTAGATCAATCACCGGGTTGACCAAGCTAGTAACCTGGAACTGTCAGGCAGTATAGTATAATGGATAAGAGTAGTCTTTTTGGTTTTTTGTTTGTTTGTTTGTTTTGGTTTTTTTGAGTTGGAGTCTCACTCTGTCGCCCAGACTGGAGTGCAGTGGCCGCTCCCGGCCACTGCAGCCTCAACCTGCTGGGCTCCGGCGATCCTCTGCCTCAGCCTTCCAAGTGGCTGGAACTACAGGCGCACGCTACCACACCCGGCTAATTTTTTGATTTATTGTAGAGATGAGGTCTCACCAAGTTGCCCAGGCGGGTCTCGAATCCGCGGGCTCAGGCAATCCACTCACCTGAGCCTCCCAAGGCGCGGAATTACACGCTGAGCCACCAAGCCTGGCTTGTTTGTTTGTTTTTTGAGTTGGAGTCTCATCTGTCGCTTAGGCTGGAGTGCAGTAGCCCGCTCACGGCCACCTCAGACTCGACCTGCTAGGCTCAGGTGATCCTTCCACCTCAGTCTTCCAAGTAGCTGAACTACAGGCATACGCCACCATGTCCAGCTAATTTTTTTATTTACTGCAGAGATGAAGTCTCACCAAGTTGCTGGTATCAGGCAATCCTCTCACCTTGGCCTCCCAAAGTGCTGGGATTATAGGCGTGAGTCACCATGCCGGCCCCCAAGAGTAGTCTTTAGAGAAGTCAGATATATCTGACTGGGGATTTAAATAAAAGTATTCACTGGCTCTGTGACTATAAGCAGTTGCCAAACTTTCTTAGATTCAGATTTCCTTATCTGTATAATGAAGACAACAACAGTACAAAATCCAAAGGGCTTCAGTGAGAATAAATGAGGAAATCTATATAGAAGTGCTTGGTATAGGCCTAGAAAATAATAAGGATTCCATAAACTTTAACTAAATTATCTTCTTCCTTACTCTCCTACAACATCTAATCAGTCATCAAAATGTACAGGCTCTCTATCTTATATATCTCATGAATAAATATTCCCTGCCCCCAACCTGACTGAGAAAAGCTAGGATAGCAAGACTGCCTAGCAAGACTGCAATAACTTCTTGGCTAGTCTCCCCTAATTCCAGTAATACAATCTCTTCACCCACTCTCCATATTGTAGCCAGAGTGATCTATCTCAAATGCAAAGGTAATTACAATATTATTTTATTTAATATCATTCAATACTCCCTAGAGCGTTCAGAGTAAAGTCCAAACAAGTGTTTCCATAATCTAGTACTACTTTATCTCCTATCACTCCCCTGTGTTATCTCTTGCTACAGTATTCCTCAGCAACTCAGGACTTACGTTTTCCAGAAAGAGCCATGGTTTCTCTCACTTCTGACCGTTAATAATGCTATCCACTCTGCTTAATTGTTTTTCCTTTCTAATCTGCCTTCTCTGTGGAACTCCTCTTGTCCTTTAAGTCTCAGCTAAAGTATCACCTCCCCAAAAAGTCTTTTTAGTACATGTTCCCACAACACTGTGTACTTATCTCCATCACAGCACTTAAACACATGGGTTTAAAATAATTCATTTAATAATCAACAGAGTCTACAGTCATACCACCCTTAATGTGCCGGATCTCCCTTTAGAGTCAACAGACAAATAGCCATTCTAAGGCAGAGACCACGTCTTGCCTTTTAATCCAGCACTATAAATGCAGTAGGCACTAAAAACACAGTAGGCTCATAAGGGTCCTTGAAAAAACAAAGAAGGACCCTTATTCACTCTCCCCTCAACCAAAGTGTGGCTGTCTCCATTCTCTATCAAATCTGTAGAAGTGTTTTTTCCCCCTTACTTTTTGCCAGTTTGCTTTTATAGCAGCTTGCAGATACTCCCATCTTTCAAACAAATGCTGTTTTCTGAGGCACAAATCACACTGAGTAAAGAACTTAAGCCTTGAGCAAGAAATTCTGAGTTCTACTCTGAGGCTCTTCTTACCACTCTGAAACAGGGTAGCTAGAACAGGTTAGACACAGATAGATACATTTCCTATAAGTAGGTTCTAGGAAGTGTTCAGACATTTTTTTTTTTTTTGAGTCAGAGTCTCACTCTGTCACCCAGGATGAAGGGCAGTGGCACACTCACAACCACTGCAGCCTTGACCTGCTGGGCTCAGGCAGTCCTCCTGCCTCAGCCATCCAAATAGCTAAAACTACAGGTGTGCGCCACCATGCTCAGCTAATTTTTTCATTTACTGTAGAGATGAGGTCTTGTCATGTTGTTCAGGCTGGCCTCGAACCCCTGAGCTCAGGCAATCCTCTTGCCTCCACTTCCCAAAGTGCTGAAATTACAGGCAAGAGCCACTGCCTGTAATGACTTACTAGTAGATTTCAGCACGCAGCAGTTATTTGGTAAAATGGCCTCACCCTCAGAACAATCTATCATCTTTTGAGCACATACAATATGCCAGGCATCATGCTAAGCCTCTTGCATACAAAGTTTTATTTGATCCTGATAATAGCATAGGATTGCCTGAGCTCACGAGTTCGAGACCAACCTGGGCAACTTGATGAGACCCCATGTCTACAATAAATCAAAAAATTAGCCGGGCGTGATGGCACATGCCTGTAGTTCCAGCTACTTGGAAGGCTGAGGTGGAAAGATCACCTGAGCCCAGCAGGTCGAGGCTGCAGTAGCTGTGAGTATTCCACTGTACTCTAGCCTGGGCAACAGAGTGAGACTCTGACCCCACCCCCCAAAAAAGAAATTAAGTGATTATACGGTTCTTCTTAACATCCACCCCTACTTGTTTGCACGCACTATGGGCCCAAGGATTCTGTATGGTGTCTTTAGCTATGTTATTCACATTTTTCAAATTTTCTTTCAATTTTCTCCATGAAGGTCAACTTTTTTTTCAATCACATTCAGATTACATATATTTGGAAAGCAAATTTTTTTAAAAATTTAAGACTTTTCCCAATGAATACAAAATTGTCAGAGCAGAAAACTAGCTCAGTCTAATCTTGTTCCTTGCCATTTCTAATTGACCATAGCCAAGAACTATATGTAAATCTCTATAAATGAATAGATTTCCAACTACTTAAGCATTCATCATAAAATGCTTCAGGAACAGAGGTGGTGATAATTACACAAGTCTGAATAAAACCAGGATTCAACAGACCAAGGTCTGAGTCACAATCTACACCTTTTTTTTTTTTTCAGTTGGAGTCTCACTCTTTCGCCCAGACTGGAGTGCAGTGGCATGCTCACAGCCACCGCAGCCTTTACTTGCTGGGCTCAGGTGACCGCCTCAGCCTTCCAACTAGCTGGACCCACAGGCGTCCGCCAGCATCCTGACTAATTTTTTGATTTACTGTAGAGACAAGGTCTCGCCATGTTGCTCAGGCTGGTCTCGAAACCCTGAACTCAGGCAATTCTCTCACCTCTGCCTCCCAAAGTGCTGGGATTACAGGTGTGAGCCACCACACCCGGCTTAATCTACACATATTAATGGTGCCATTTTGGGACAGTCACATAATGGATTATAATCCTCACCTAGCACACAGAGGTATTAAGGATCAAAGAAGTTGCTTTCATTGAAGAGAGTTATCACTTTGGAAGCCTTAAAATGCAATTCAAATGCAAAATGTTGGCCAGGTGTGATGGCTCACGTCTATAATCCTGCCCTTTGGGAGGCTGAGGTGAGAGGATTGCCTGAGCCCACAGGTTCAAGACCATCCTGGGCAATTTGGTAAGACCTTGCCTCTACAATAAATCAAAAAATTAGCCGGGCTTGGTAGCATGTGCCTGTAGTTCCTGCTACTTGGAAGGCTGAGATAGAAGGATCACCTTATTAGCCTAGAAGGTCGAGGATGAGGTAGCCGCGAGCATGCCACTGCACTCTAGCCTGGGCGACAGAGTGAGACTCCAACTCAAAACCAAAACAAAATAAAACAAATGCAAAATGTTAGCACTATATCCTAGCCCTAGAATACAGGCTCCAGTGGGATGGGAATTTATCCATTCCCCCTTCCTGTACTGACCCCATCTCAACACCTAGAAAAACCAGGCACACAGAAGATGCTCATAAAATCAAAGTGCTTAGCATTGTGGGGGCTACTGAAGAAATGGAAAACACATGGTCCCTACCCTTCAGAAGCATTCATTCTTTTTGGGAAAAACAAAATAAAATGCACATGGAATAAATACTGTAGATTATATTTTTTAAAGTTCTAGTAGAGAACAATTAACTTAAGTTGGGTTAGGAAAAGTTAAATTATCAGTCTATATATTGGAGATTCTTCTTCACAAAATGTTGTTTGTATAATAACTATATATTCTGAGAGTTCAGAAGAAATCATTGAGGCCTGGAGGTAGTTTGATTTTAGGAGGGAAGTGGGACTTCTTGAGAAAAAAGGGAAGTCATTCTAGAGCAAATCAAAAGCAAAAAGGAGACACCAAGATTATGTACAGAAAGTGTGATAGGTTAGCCTGCATAGAGTATGAAGAATCACAGGAAATAAGGCTTAATAAGCTGGGCCAGAGTGTGGAGGGCACGATAGCCAGGCAGTATTTGGATCTGATGTTGTGATAAATGTAAAGTTATTTAAGGGTGTTGTGTGAAGGAACAATATGATGAAAGTGAAGTGTTTACAAGTCCTGCCTGATACACCAAATGGAATTTGGAGAAAAGATCCTAGGGTCTAGAATGTGAGGTTGAAAGCTGTTATTTTATCTAGCTGTAAAATAAGAAGGCTATTTTACAAGATACCTCAAAGGAAAAATCCACAATATTTGGTGTCTAACCAGATATAGAAACTAAATGAAAAGAATCAATCAGCTTACAAATAGTCACCTTTAGGCAACTAAGTAATCAGTACCTGAATTAAGAGCTGTGGGAAATATAAAAGAAGGATAAAATAGTTTCTCTGCCCTAAGGGAGTCTTGCAGGAGAGACAAAGCTACATTCTATATAATCACTAGCTCTCAGGATTAGGAGGGATTCTAGAAATAATCTTGTAAAAACATAATTCGATGCCAAAACAGTCCTTTCAACATTCTTAGCAATTAGTCAGGCAGCTTCTGCTCAAACACCTTCAGTGATGGAGAACCCAAGACTTCTAGAGGCAGCCCATTCCATTTAGACAGCTCAAAGTATAAAAAAGTTCTTCCTTATATGGGAACAAATCTGCCTCCCTGCAGCTTCCACCCACACTGATCTTGATTCGGCCCTTGGAGGTCATACAAAACAAGTATGCACCAAATTGAGAGCAAGTATTGTGTAGTACTGATGGTGAGCATAGTAGCATTCAGAGAAGGGAGGCAAAGATGACTTCCCAGTTGCAGAAATGGGGGCCTTAAGAGAATGACATGATAGGCAGAAACAGGTTCTGGCATGTTCCAGTTAGGATAAGAAAATGAGGTCATTTTGGGATATGCTGAGTTTGAAGAGAAGATGAAGCTTCTAAGAGGAAATGCCTAGTAAGTATTTAGAAATAAAGTCTGAAAAAGGATCAGGACTGGAGATAGAGTTTGCAAATCGTTAGCAAAGAAATGTCATGAAGTCATGAGAATGGATAGGCTCTTGGAGGAATACTGTGTAGGGTAAAAAGAAACTATGAGCTTGATTCTCCAGCAATTTCTTTTGTGGTTTGAAACAAACAAAAAATCAGAAATGGCTAGTGATTCCTGCCGAAAGCTGCTTCACACTCTCATCATTCTAATAACCCAATTCTTTCTGCCTATTCAAGGAAGTCATTCAGAAGTAAATGGAACCAGGTTACTCCTGCAGTTCTTGTCTCAGCTCATCAGGCAATTAAGCCAGTAGAGTGAATTTCTACTGAGTAGGAAGCTGCTATGCTTAAAACGTTTTTTACTGTGTCCCATGGTGATTCTTCTAAGTCATCATCCTTAAGTAACATTGAAAAGAAAGCACCATACAAATTAGTCTGTATACTATGGTAGCCCAACCAATTTGCTCCAAAATGATTCTCTTGGCCTTGACTTTGTAATCCTGTTCCTGAGATGTTATCCTAAGAAAGTAAATCCTAATGCAGAAAAAGTGATACGCATGAAGATGTTCACTGCAATGTTAGATTTCTCTCTCTCTCTCCCTCTATCAATCAATCATCTTGGACTTCTAATTACAGGGTAATAGCTCAGTGCACTGTGGGAAAAGACTTGAAGAAAACAAAATTTAGGCCGGGCACAGTGGCTCATGCCTATAATCCCAGCACTTTGGGAGGCTAAGGTGAGAGGATTGCCTGTGCCCACAGGTTTGAGACCATCCAAGGCAACTTGGTGAGACCTCATCTCTACAATAAATCAAAAAATGAGCTGGAGTGGTGGCACATGCCTGTAGTTCCACCTGCTTGGAAGGCTGAGGCAGAAGGATCGCCTGAGCCCGGCAGGTCGAGGCTGCCATTGCACTCCAGCCTGGGCGACAGAGTGAGACTCCAACTCAAAAAAAAAAAAAAAAAAAACACAAAATGTACAGTTATTTGTCACATTAGCATGATGGGGGTTTTGACAGTTTCTACCTGCTTCCCAAACTTTATTTTAACATAGTTATATAATGTTTTTATAATTAAAAAAAGGAAAAATATCCCATCTCTAGTTGGGTATCTCTTCCAAGCTACCACTAAACTATATACTAGTTAGTTCTACTAACAATTCAGTATAGAAATTCTCATCAATAGGCTCTAACATGTCACAAAGTTAAACCCAGACATGCTACCAGGAGATACTTATAAGTTGGCTGGTTTAACCCAGAAACCAAAGAACAGACACAACACTGCCCCAGAAAAGATGCCATCTAAATCTAACCCAAATCAGGAACCACTGTTCTTCCCTGAGCATTTGGTTTCACTGATGAAACCAATGACATTTAGTGCCTGAGTCACTGCCATCTGAGGTTTAGATTAAAAGAGAAAGAAAGGCCTATCTGCTAGGGAGGAAAATAATCCAATCCAATATTAGCACTTGTCTCCTGTTCCTTCCTTATACACACCCCCTACCTGAAATTCTGGGAGTAAAATGAGTAATAGCATATAAGCTGAAGTCTAATTTGGGAACTGGCTGTTTCAATGGTATGGCGCAAACATTTGGTCGTGGGTTCCCCTCCTATGTTCAAAGTATATTATGAAAACTAATTGCACAGAGTATTCAGCAGGCTCTTTCTACTTCTTCATGTTTGGGGTTTTTTTTGTTTTCAGACACAAAGGACACATGCAGGTTTGCCACACGGGTAAAGTATACTGCATGATGGTGAGGTTTGGGCTTCTACTAAACCTATCACCCAAACTTTTACATGTTTTATAGTGTATGAGAAAAAACTACATTGGCTGATTTCAGCCTGGATGGTTGCTTTAATAGAATAGCATTTCCTACTTTCGGACAATAGATTCAAGGATGACATTTGTCCTTAGCCATGATTCAGCTGCAACTAAAGATATGAAAAGATCTGTGATTTTAAGTCTATAATTAACTTAAGTATAGGAATTTCAATGCCCTCTAGAGAAGACAACAACAAAAAAAGCAAGCCTCCTCCTTCCAATAAACATTTCAACTATTTTCCAGCCAAATGGAAAAGTTTGGCACAACAGGTCTGGAAATTCAAGGCAAACAAAGCTGCCACTGTAGCTGAGGAATATTTTTAGGACTTTGTTTTTATTATTTTTATTAGGTTAAAATACAGTACATCAAGAAGAAATCATTTCATGGTGAATGTTGTAGTTGCCTTAAAGATAATGAAACTACAATCATATACTGCCTAATGACATTTTGGTCAGTGATGGACCACATATACAACAATGGTCCCTTAAGATTATAACATATTTTTATTGTACTTTTTAAAGTTCAGTTATGTCTAGATACACAAATACCATTGTGTTACAAATGCCTGCAGTATTCAGTATAATAACATGTTGTACAGGTTAGTAGCCTACGAGCAATAGAATATACCATATAGACTAGGTGTGCAGTATCATCTAGGTTTGTATAAGTATACGCTGTGATATTCCTACAGTGATGAAATTGCCTAGCGACAAATTTCTCAGAACATATGCCTGTCATTAAGCAACACATGACTGTACAACAATTTTATCTGTTAAAATGGATTTGAACACCAACTCTATAAACTATATGCAATTTACCCGTCCATTAAAACCAAGCAGTCTAAACGCAGGCAATATGGAAAAAAAAAAAGGAATTTATATATCCTCAATACAGAGGGAAATCTGCTGACCTACACTGTCAACTAACACAAAACTTGCTTCTAGCACTTAATCATCACCACTTACTTTTTATTTTATTTTATTTTATTTTCAGACTAGGAGTGTAGAAGGAGAGCCGGGGAAGAGGCTGAGAGGCATCAGTGACATTTCTCCATTAATATCACATCCACTGGGCATGATGGCTCAGCCCTGGAATCCAGCAACTTGGGAGACTGAGGTGGGAGGATTGCTTGAACCCAGGAAGTAGAGACTGCAGTGAGCCATTAGTGTGCTATTGCCACTACACTCCAGCCAGGGTGACAGAACAAGACCCAACTTAAAAAAAAAAAAATCACATCCTCTGTAGGGGGAAAAAGGGGCAAGTAGTCCATTAAGGATCACCAAGAAATTTCTTAAAGGAAAAATAATTTCTTGATGCCTCAATGAAAACAAATGATGCATTCATCAAAAGGTACTGAGTGCTTATTATATGCCATATACTGTGCCAAGTGTGACTATGGAGCTTGCCCTCACATAACTTAGTTGGGAAGATAAGACATTATACAATCATAGCTATGATAATTACTTTCTTTCTTTCCTTTTTAAGTTGGAATCCTACTCTGCTGCCCAGCCTGGAGTACAGTGGCATGCTCATGGCCACCACAGCCTCAACCTGCTGGGCTCAGGCAATCCTTCTGCCTTAGCCTTCCAAGTAGCTGGAATTACAGGCATGCGCCACCACACCCAGCTAATTTTTATTTATTGTAGGGATGAGGTCTCGCCATGTTGTCCAGGTTAGTCTTGAACCCGTGGGCTCAGAAATCCTCTCAAAGTGCTGGGATTACATGCGTTAGCCACCGCGCCTGGCAGCTATGATAATTTCTCACCTGGCAGCTATGATAATTTCTAATGCAGCAGTGCTCAACCAAGGGCAATTCTGTCTTCCAGGATTTTTTTTTTTGGTTGTCACAAGTGAGGAAGTGCTACCAGCATCTAATGGGTAAATGCCAGAAATGCTGTTTAATATCCTATAATGCACAGGACAATCCCAAAATGTCAACTGTGCCAAGCTTGAGAAACTGTTTTAATTTAATAAGGGGCAAAGGGAAGTGCAAAAGGTTAGATAAAATGCTATTTCAAGACTTTCTAGACTAGACAGTCAATCTGTACCATCCAGGTGAAAATTAATTAGGATGAGGGTCTCATTGTGAAGAATTTTATAAGTTGTATAAAAGAGTTTAGACTTGATTATTTGGGAATATTAAGTCAGTGAAGGGTAATGAGATGAAAATGGTACTTTTCAAAGAACTTTAAAAGAATGAGTTTGGTTGTGTTAGAAAAGATGAAGGACAAGAATGAAAGGCAGGTTAGCACAAATAAAGAAAGAAACGGATGATGAATTTCAAAGGAAGAATCACTAGGACTGGGTAAGACACGAGATCAAGGATTCTTGGATTTCAAATCTCAGCATTAAATTTCAAACTAGAGGTTCAACTTTCAGCGACAACTTTGCATTTCCTTGTTTAAGTAAAATGAATCTTTGACTCACAATGCTTCACAGAAAACTGAAAGGAGGAAGTCACTTTTTAAAGGCTCAGTCACCCGTTAAAAAAACAATTGCAACTAAATAAATGATGTACAACCAAGAAAAGGATGAGAAAAAAAGATCACCCCTCAGGTTGGAATCAAAACATTTTACAAACTCAACAGCCAAACACCTCAAAGCAAAAACATACTCACTGAATCTTAACAATCACTTTTGGTTTGCATGGCAGGTTATACTTTATAAAGTACTTTCACTGGTACCATTTTATTTAGGCTCCTCTGAGATATCAATTATGCCCACTGACTGATGAAGTATTTCTGGAGAAGGTGAAAAATTCCCACAGAAATTTCTTTCTTTCTTTGAGTTGACCACTCAATTAGCAAACTGCCAACCACAAAACCAAATCTAACTGCAGTCAAACAAGGCATTAAAAGCCCTGTACAACCTGGCAGACATCTACTTTTTTTTTTGTCTTACCTTCTTAAAAACTCCAGGCCCCAGTGCTTCACTGATAGGTCCTCTCCTACCTCCACATCCTTGCTTTTGCTGTTTCCTTTAGCTGGGACACCTTATTAGACATCTTTACCCGGATGTGCTACAAACACCTTCAAACTACTAAACATGTTCAAAATTCATTTTCTTTCTGTGTTATCTCCCTAAGTTCTCTCTCATGCTCCTTATCTGAATGGGTCATAAGCCAGAAAACTGTGCATTTGTCCTACACTAACACCTACTTCAATCCCATCATCAGCCTCCAATTCTATGGATTCCATCTTCTGTCGCCCAGACTGGAGTGCAGTGGCCGTCCCGGCCACCGCAGCCTCGACCTGCTGGGCTCCGGCGATCCTTCCGCTTCAGCCTTCCGATTAGCCGGAATTATAGGAACGCGCTACCATGCCCAGCTGATTTTTTTTTAATTTATTGTAGAGATGAGGTCTCGCCAAGTTGCCCAGGCAGGTCTCGAACCCGCGGACTCAGGCAATCCACTCACTTCAGCCTCCCAAAGCGCGGGATTACAGGCTGAGTCACCGAGCCCGGCTTCATCTTAATATTGCTCAAATCCGATCCCTGCGCTCCATTCCCATTTCCGTTGTCTTAGTTCAGGCCATAACTACAGCAATAGCTTCCAAACATGGGTCTACTTCCCCAGTGTCTGGTCCCTTCCCATTAGACACAGTGAACATTTTCAAACATAAGGCTGATGACATCATTTTCCTACATAAAACCCTTCAAAGCATAGTTTTCAGGGTAAAATCCCAATTCCTTAGCATGGCTTATAAGGTCCTCCATATTTGACCCCACTACTTCTCATTTCCTCCACTTTCCCAAGCATTAATGGAATTCAAGTCACACTGAACTCATCATGGTCTTTCACGTGTCCAGGTCTTCATGTCCTTCCACCTGTAGTTCTCTCTGCCTGGAAATCCCTTCTCCAGATTCACCATGTGGCCAAATAGATACTGCAAGATTTAGCCTCCCATTCCCTCCTGGAAGCCTGGATACCCAGCTCAGGTATTTCTCTTCTATGCTCTTGTAGCCCTGTGCTATACACTATGACACTGTAAACCATCTCTCATTTACTACTTGTCTGGTCCCTCCTCCACTGTAAATTTCATGAGGACAATTGTATTTTTAGACACAAGAGGTAAGTGTCTCATTTAGTATGTGCCTCGCACATATTGAGATTTTTTTTTTAATTAATTTTTTTAAATAACAGAGATGAAGGTCTCACTACGTTGCCCAGGCTGGTCTTAAACTCCTAGCCTCAAGCGATCCTCCTGCCTCAGCCTCCCAAAGTGCTGGGATTACAGACACAAGACACTGCACACAGCCACATTAAGGTTTCAATAAATGTTTGGTAAATGACTAATATGCTAAGCTGACCCTAGATTTTCACTTGAAGACAGATCCCTACAAAAAGCTTCAACTGACACAGTTCTGATACTAATCTGTCTAAAATGTTCTCATCCCCTCTTCAAATTTATTACTGTTCACCCTTCAAAATTCATCTTAAACTCTGTTTCTACAGAAGGGCTTTTCCTGAACCCTTTGTTACATACGTTATACCACACTGTTTTTTCCTAACACTCATCAACATCTATAATTACTTCTTAAAAGTCCCTGCAAATACCTATAGCCCCATGAGGGAAGGCTTTATCCTGTTTTGTTTCAAAGCTGGAAGAATGCCGGCCCAGAATAAACACAATTTGTTATACTGAACTTAATCCGTGAGGTCAGCAGAGATCTCCACTTAGAGATGAGCAAAGCGAGGCTCAAAAAGTTAAATAAGACATCTATGGCCACAAATACGTAGCAGTGAGGCCACATCAAACCTGAGCCTTCTGATTTCAGGTCCGGAAGTACACAACACTTCCAATAAAGTTGGCTTGGCTTTTCGGAACAAGAGCAGCAGCCTAGGAGGAAGGGAAGGTTTGAACGACTTGCCTGCATCTCTTTTAAAAACGCCCAGGCATTCCATTCAGCTGAATTTGAAAACAAACAAACAAGCAAACAAAAATTCCACGCGGCGGGTGGCTTTAACTTGCAGCAGCCCATGAGGCGACAGCGACCGGAAGACCACCCCAAGTTAGCGAGAGGTTCCAAGGAACATAGGAAGGATCTGGGACTGGTCATCTAAGGATCTGGGGCCATGATTCCGACTCTTTTCCTCACTCACTATATATCTTAGACTAGCTGCTTCTCCGGGGATCAATTTACCCATCGGTGCAATGGGAGCGAGAACAAGGAGCAGGTAAGACTCTTAAGGTCTCGGAGGTTTCTTTCAGTCAGAGCACCTCAGGAATCAGGTCTCCACTGAGGTCATGGACAGCGCTGCGAAATCGAGCAGAGGGTTCTCCCCGGGACAGCCAGACTCAACTGGTCACCCCGGCCCCACCTCAAGAGACCGCGCCCAGGAGTCCGAGTCGGCCTGAGGGCCTCAGCCCCGGCCCCCTCAGCAGGGATCACCACACGCGCGTAGGCCAGGAGGGCCATTAACAACGCCAGGGGCCGATGGGCCCTGGAAGGGACCCCAGTCCCTACACAGCCGCACACCCTCACCTCAGAGTTCTGCCTCACCTCGGGACGGCGAACAGCCGCTTTCCACTTCCGGCAAGAACCGCCCAGCAATCTTCGCGCGACCCACTTCCGGGCCCTCACTGGGCGAGGCACCTACACCGGAAATGAACCAGCGGCTGAATCGCTAGGCTAGCCGAAGACTAGAGAGGAAGTCTGATCGCCCCGCTCAAGACTCCGCCCCGTATTCACCACGCCCCGCAGAGGCAATCCCGGCTAACCCAGAGGGCATTTGGGAAGGGCCCCGCCTCGAAGGCGGGAGCGACCAGGGAAGGGCGGGCTCACAACCTAACCACGCCCCGCATCCCACTGTACAGAGCCGGAAACGCCCTCCGAGGCCCGGACCAATGAAGAGCCGAACTCCCTGACTAAGCTCCACCTCCGAAAAAGAGGACAAATGAGCGGCTAATTCTTCTATCAGTTTGTTGCAGTCCGGAAGGGGTCGTGGCAGGAGCGGAGGCAGGTTTCTTAAAGGGGGAATCCGGGCAACTGTCTAACTCTCCGTGGAGAGCGAGACTAAGCCCCACCTTCCTGTGGGCGTGCATACCTCAGTTTCCCCGTTTGTGACGTGGGGAAGCAGTTGGTCTGGATATTGTTCTAGAAGGACTTGCGGAGGCTGGGCGTGGGGAGGAAGGTCAGTGAGGGCGCCATGGGCCAGCCCTGGGTGTGTGGGCGTGCCCGCCCTCGCCCGACTTGCTCTGCTGGGGCTGGGAAGGTGGAGAAAAATTCTTCACTTTCGTCCTACTTCCTGTTTGTTCAGCGTGTTCTGTGACCATAGATGGTCAGGTCTGGGGCCGCGCGGAAGCCTCCGCCCTGTGGTTTTGGAGTCCTTCCTCCTGGTGCGCAGGGTGTGGTCCCCGAGAATAACATGAGCGGGATTAGAGAAGATCCTGCCCCACTCGGCTAAAATCCTGCTTCGGAGGCAACCTTACCCCGGGCTAGGCGTGCCCAGCTGGTTGCAGCTAGTCCAGGGAAGGATCGCACGGTGGCTGCAGCCTGCAAGGGAGACTTCACTTCCTTGCTCCTTGGAATGGGGGGATCAGATCTTTGTTCCCTCGAGATTCAAGCCTTCCAACCGGTCATTATCCTCCCACAAAGATTTATTTCTAGAAAAAATTGGCGACTGCTACAGTTCCCACCCCTTCAGCTGACCGGCTGCGACAGTCCCGTGTTTCAAGTTGAATGCAGGCGTTATATACCAAAGTCAATCATTCAACAACTATAGTTCTTATAATGACAGCTGCCATTTACTGAACGCTGACTACATGCCAGGCCTGTGCTGGGTACTTCAAGTGCATTTTCATTCAATCCTAATAGCAACTCTCTGCGGTAGGTACCATTGTGTCCTCTGGTTTTCGAATAAGGAATAACTTGCCCAAGTCACAAAGTAACTGTTGAAACTTTGAAAGGGAACATATCTATCTGGCCCTAAATCCCATGAGCTTAATTAACCCCTAAGACAGACCATACTGGAGTCATTTGGGGTAGTGAATACCTCTGGATCTGGGGACATGCTGACTTGGCCCTTTACTAGGGGTCAGACTTTGATCAGGTTACTTTGGACAGGTTACTGGGCCTCTTCCCAATTTTATGACTCCCAGTATGTTTAAAAGAAAATTACAACATGATAAAATGTGGTGCAAAATGGTAGTATATTTTAAATATTTTCATTTAACAGAAATCACCATCTCTCACACACTAACTTTATTTGGACATAACATCAAAAGGTTAAATTTGAGTGTTTCATGTTTATGAAACCTAGGGCAAATAGTTCCCCTGGTCCTCCTAATCTTTGGCTCTGCCTTTAGGTCTTCTAAGTCTCTTTCTGGATTAGACACATGAAATACATAGACAATACATGCATCCTAGAGGAAGAGGAGAGAGAAGAATAAACAAGGAGAAGGAAGAAAGGAAGGACGTTTCCTTATCTATAAATGGGGATAATTTATGGGATTGGGATTGTAATGAGAAACAGAAGCAATAACCTATGTGAAATCACTTTGTAGAGTGATTTTTTGTAAAGAACGAACACATGTACCTGCATAATGAACATTTGTATGCCTAACCCTAAATTGTACCCCACATCTTCAAAATTAAAAAAAAAAAAGAGTGAACACATGAGTAAGTTACAACTCCTCCACTCTAACGAACTTCTAGTCTTTTAAGTCTAGACACATGCACTTGTAACTCCAGTGGGAGATAGTTTAAGAACAATGTCTGTCACTTTTATTTATGTATTTATTCACTGAAAGAAATTTATTGAGCTCTTCTTATGTACCAGGCACTATGCTATTTTGTACCAGGCACAACTAGGGATACTGCAGTGGACAAGTCAGACCCTGTCACTGCCCTTATGGAGCTTACAGTCTATCTTGGAAATGGTATTACCATCTGGGGTGGTCATCAGTAGACGTGCTTACTTCTGGCTTCCAGCTTTTTCCTCCTCATTGATCTTGCCCAGTGCCCAGTGCCCAGTGCCTCATCCATGGTAAGCTGTCTTCTAACACATGTTCAGTGAGTGTCTTGATTTCAGAATAGTAATTTCCTAAGCCGAGATGAATGGGTAGAGATTGCCGAGCAAACTTGAATAAATAGTAGTGAAGATTGGAATCTGTGCCAGCTGAGGTGAGAGGTTCCTATAGGAGAGGAATAGGATATAAAGCTGAAAAAAAAGAGATTGCACAAACTGTACTAGACAAGAGAGGTAAAACCTTATTGTGAAAGCAAAGAAGAGCTAGTTATATTGTATTTTGAAAATTCAACTCTAGGCTGGGCTCGGTGGTTCAGCCTGTAATCCCAGCACTTTGGGAGGCCAGGGCGAGTGGATTGCTTGAGTCCGCAGGTTCAAGACCCACCCCGGCAACTTGGTGAGCCATCGTCTCTACAATAAATCAAAAATTAGCTGGGCATGGTAGTGCGTGCCTGTAGTTCTGGCTACTTGGAAGGCCGAGGCAGAAGGATTGCCTGAGCCCAGCAGGTCAAGGCTGTGGTGGCCGGGAGCGTGCCACTGCACTCCAGCCTGGGCCACAGAGTGAGACTCCAACTCAAAAAAAAAAAAGAAAAAAAATTCAACTCTAGTTATAGTGTTGGGCGGCGGTCCCATGGGGGTGAGAGGGTAGGGCTGGGGGAATCATCAGTCATTAGATTCTCATAAGGAGCATGCAACCTAGATCCCTCGCACACACGGTTCACAATAGAGTTAGGGCTCCTGTGAAAATCTTTAAAATTAAAAATTAAAAAAAAAAGAATTTGGAGAAAAAGAAAATCTAATGCTGCTGCCAATCTGAAAGAACATGGAGCTCCTCTCCCCACCCAGCTACTCATTTCCTGCTGTATAGCCTGGTTCCTAAAGGTCACTGACTAATACTGGTCCAGGACCCTAGCCCTGGTATAGGGTATGGGCTTGAGCGGTCAACAGAAGAGGCAGATAGACCTGTTACAAGGTAAATGCAAAGATCTAGTGAGGGTCTGAATCAAGCTGTGGTATGAGGATGCAGTAGACACTGTTCTTATAAAAGAGAGAATGATGATGGTGATAATTAGAAGACAAAAGGAATAATTTGAATATGAAACTTCAGACTAGATCTGGTCCAGGTCCTATGGTTTGAATGTTTCTTCAGCAGGGCTCGGTGGCTCAGCCTGTAATCCCGCGCTTTGGGAGACTGAGGTGAGTGGATTGCCTGAGCCCTGCCTGGGCAACTTGGCGAGACCTCATCTCTACAATAAATCAGAAAATTAGCCGGGTGTGGTAGCGCGTGCCTATAGTTCCAGCTACTCGGAAGGCTGAGGCAGAAGGATCGCCGGAGCCCAGCAGGTCGAGGCAGCGGTGGCCGGGAGTGGCCACTGCACTCCAGTCTGAGTGACAAAATGAGACTCCAACTCAAAAAAAAGAATAAAATAAAATGAATGTTTCTTCAAAATTCGTGTTGCAACTTAATCCCCAATGCAATAGTATTAAGAGGTGGAGTCTTTAGGAGGTGATTAGGCCTTGGTTTCTCTTTCCTCATGGATGAGTGCCCTCTAAAAGGGTTAAGGGAACTAGCTAAGCCCTTTTGCCCTTCCACTTTCCATGCAGCAACAAGGTGCCATCTTGGAAACAGACAAAACCTCACAAGATACTGAACTTGTTAGTGCCTTGATCTTTGTTTGCCAGCCTCCAGAACTGTAAGAAACAAATTTATATTATTTATAAATTACCTAATGTCTGTATTTTGTTATAGCAGCAGGAGTGAACTAAAACACCAGGTGTATATACTCTTGTTCAATATTACTGTTTTTCCTGACAGGTATTGCAATCCTAATTATCTGTGTAATTATATTGTAATGTCTTCCTTCCCTGTAAATTCCTTCCTCCCTGTTAGTCCTTGTTTGTCTGGCACAAAATTAATACTCAATAATTTTTTTTTTTAATTGTAGAGATGAGTTCTCACCAAGTTGCCCAGGCTGGTCTCAAACCGGAACCCGTGGGCTCAGGCAATCCTCTCACCTCGGCCTCCCAAAGTGCTGGGATTATAGGCATGAGCCACCACGCTCAGCCTCAATAAATATTTAAAAATAGACTCAAAAAGGGTGAGGGTGCCAATGTGGCTCTGAGACTTGGTGTATGGATGAATGGAAGGAAGGTGAGAGGAGGACTGGATCTAGGTTTGGAGACTTTGAGCTCAGACATCAAAATCCAGCTTGGGAAGAGAAAGAGAAAAAGGAATGCAGTTAATCAGTTTACAAGCAAGAATTGCCAACAGAGACTTGATTGATTCTCACACATGGCCCCTCTTCACGTATTATTGCCACTTTCTTATTTTGCCTGGTTTCAGCACATTCCAGACCAGCAGAATCACTTTGTCTCTGAGGATGCCACCCAAGTTTCCTCCTTATCGCTCAGGGTTTCAGACACAGAAGTCTGGCAGTTCATCTGGAGCCTTTCCCGGTCTGACTCAGAGGACTGCCTGCATCTGTGCGGCCTGGCTCAGAGCCTGTCTACATTTGGGCAGATCCTATATCCCTCTGCCAAAAGGGGCTGATGACAGACAACAGTCTGTGACTCTGTCTTTCTTCCCCTCCTAGGATAATGGTCCCAGGCTCCAGCCTGAAATAAGGTCTCAGGTCTAAAAGTTAGGAGTTGGCAAAAGAATGCCAGTAATATAGTATAGTGATTAAGATCTGTCTTTGGGGTCACTCTGACCTGAAACTGAATCCCAACTCTGCCACTTACTAACTGTGTGATCTTGGAGTTATCCTCATTTAACCTCAGAGAAGATATTAATACCCATCTTGAATGGTTGATAGAAATTAAGAGAGAAAATTAATAAAACGCTTGGCTCACAGTAAACACTCAATGAGTAGTAACAATTATTTTTCAATACAGAGAATCTATTGTCTATGTCCCTGGTAAAGGCCACCAGAAAGCAAAATAAGGTCTGAAATGTCAACATGCTGGATGGTACCACCAGAACCACTACCACTACTATCCTTTTTCTCATAAATTTTCCCCCACAGTCCCTGTTTCTTTATATTGCTACTTTTTTTTGAGTCGGAGTCTCACTCTGCCGCCCAGGTTGGAATGCAATGGCACACTCACAGCTACCGCAGCCTCAACCTGCTGGGCTCAGGTGATACTTCTGCCTCAGCCTTCGAAGTAGCTGGAACTACGGGCGTGCACCACCATGCCCAGCTAATTTTTAGATTTATTGTAGAGACAAGTTCTTGCCAAGTTGCCCAGACTGGTCTTGAACCCATGGGCTCAGGCGATCCTCTCACCTCCACCTTCCAAAGCGCTGGGATTATAGGTGTGAGCCACCGTGCCCAGTTTATATTGCTACTTTTTTATTCAAAGTCGGGCCTGTACCCTTGGCTGCTAATGAGACTAAATCAGTTAGGGTGTTTTGCCTACAGATAACAGAACACTTGACCATAGTGACTTTTATTTTTTATTTCTCAGCTTAAATTTATGTTTTGTTTTGTTTTTGAAACAGGATCTTGCTATGTTGCTTAGGCTGGTCTCGAAATCCTGGGATCGAGATCCTCCTGCCTCAGCCTCTCAAAGTGCTGAGCTTATAGGAGTAAGCCACTGTAGCCAGCCTGAATTTTTTGTAAGTATATTTTTCTCACATACACGGCAAAGTGGTTCTTGTGGCACTATCCAGTGTGTTGGCACTTCAGACCTTATTTTGCTTTCTGGTGGCCTTTACCAGGGACACAGACAATAGATTTTCTGTATCTATAATAGACAGTTTTACTGGCTTAGTAATATCAGAACTGATATCTCTTTTGCAAGTTGACTTTGTCTCTGAACCCATCACATCATGTTTCAGGGTAGAGAAAAGAGGAAGGGGAAGGTGCAACATATGAAATTGGGAAGTTAATGTTTTCAAATGAACCCACAAAGCATACTCTGTTTCCTGTCTCATAGCCAAATCTAACAGCAAATGAATAGTTAAGCTTCCTTGTCCCGAGAGGGACACTTTCAAGGTGCAGTTCAAAGTGTTTCTGAGGGTCCCAGAGGGCCTGAGCCCAAATGGCCACAGCAGTAAGCACTCACTAGCAAACCTCATAATGACTTTTCTCCCTTCTCTCGCTCACTTGTTTCAGGGAACCCAAAAAGAGAATATAACCTGCTACATTAGCAAAGTGACAATGAGCATTGTCATCTTTGATAGTGTAAGATATACTCTCTCTCATGTTTGAGATAGTGCCCAAACTTAGGAAAGGGATGCAAATACTGAGTGTTCAATAAGAATGATAGGTATCCAGGCCACGTGCGGTGGCTAACATCTATAATCCCAGCAATTTGGGAGACTGAGGAGGGAGGATCGCTTGAGGCAAGGAGTTCAAGACCAGCCTGAGCAATGTTGTAAGACCCCATCTCTGCAAAAAATAAAAAATTAGGCAAACATGATGGCAAGTACCTATAGTCTCAGCTACTCAGGAGGCTGAGGCAGGAGGGTCGCTTGAGCCTAGGAGGTTGAGGCTACAATGAGCCAATATCATATCACTGCACTCCCTCCTGGAGTCTCCAAAAAATAAAAACATAACACACAAACCGAATAGATATCAGCTATAATAAACCCCTCTGACTGCCCAACATCAAAAATATACCCTTCTTTCTACACTTACACTTAAAAAAAGTAAAATAAGAGGAAAGAGAAAGAGGGCATGAAGGAGGCATGCCTTTGTCTTAACCTGATCCAGAGACGTCATAGTCACTTACATTTAATTGACTAAACAATCATACAGCTTCTAGATGGGACTATAACCGGGTTTTCTATAGGTGACAAAAATCTTCTTCCCTGAGGGATTGGAGACCTTAGTGATCCAACCTGTATAAAATTTCTATAATTTTCCATTAATATTTAGTACTGGACTTAGAACTAAGAGGCACCCCTGGTATCCTCTGGATGATATTCTTAATCCTCTCTTCCTCAACTGTATAGTGGCAGTTCTCTTTTGCCTGGATAATGGGCTCATTCACTTCAGTCAACCATCATAACCAGTGCAGGTAGAGTTTAACAACAGTATCTCCCGGGGGGAAAGTCCTGGTTTGTAGTATTTGCCAATTTTTGTGGTGTCAATGCTCTTGCCATGGTCAATTTTAAACTACCAAGTTTATGTCACTGAATGTAGAGTTGAGAAAAATGCACTGTGGTATGCAGAATACTGATGATCCAAAGATGTTTGCATCCTAATCTTCAGAAGTTGTGAATATGTTATGGGTTAAAAGGAACTTTGCAGATGTGATTAAATGAAGGCTTTTTAAATGGGGTGATTATCTTGGAATGTCCAGGTAGACCTAATGCAATCACATGGATCCTTTTAAGGGTGATATTACAATGAAAGCAGAGATCTCAGTGATGTGACCAAGGCCTCTAGAAGCTGGAAAAAGCAAGGAAAGAATTTCCCCCTATAACTTGCAGAAGGAGCACTGCGGAGCTGTGGTTTGGGGCAAGGGTTGTGGTTTTTGCCTGGCTTTTGTTAATGACTTTTGACGTCTTAAAAAAATAAATAAGCTTACATTAGCTGTCAACTCAAATATGTAAGTCAACACTTGCTTGAGGGATACACGAAGCTATCTACATGTTCCCTTCTCTTTCATCAGCCACTAATTCCCTTTCTCTGACTTGTCTGACGCATGTGACAATTCCTAAAGGTTCAGTCTTAGGTCCTTTATTTTTTGCTATTCCTAATGACGAGTTGCCCTTGTCTCATGTCTTTAGTTATTCCAATATCTCTCTGTTGTACCTTCTTTGACGTAGCTTTATTTTCTCAAACGTCTTGCTTCAAATATGCTGTGCCAGTGAGTCACCACAAGATGGCAGCCTTGCTAATTCTAGCTGCACTGAATTCAGTTATCCACTCCAAGTGGAAAGGGGCAGGAGAGGTTTCTGAATAAGATTGTGATCCCATTTATTTAACATTTCTTGAGTGCCTACTCAATATTGGGTCTTTTAATATATTGATTTTTTTTTTAGTAGGACTCTCACTCTGTCGCCCAGGCTGGAGTACAGTGGCACACTCACAGCCATTACAGCCTCGACCTTCTGAACTCAGGCAATCCTTCTGCCTCAGCCTTCCACGCACCTGGAACCATTGGCACGAGCCACCACGCCCGGCTAATTTTTTGATTTATTGTAGAGACGAGGTCTCGCCAAGTTGCCCAGGCCGGTCTCGAACCCCTGGATTCAGGCAATCCTCTCGCCTCTGCCTCCTAAAGTGCTGGAATTATAGGCATGAGCCGCCACAGTAGGCTATTAATTTTTTTTAATTGGCAAAATCTAGATATTAGCCCCTTTGCAGATGAGACAACTAACTGACCCCAAAGTTTTCCGATTCCAAAGTCAGTGCTCTTTCTACTACATAATTGAATCTTAAGCTGCAACAATATTATTGAATTTTTTTAAAATTACAAGTGACAGAAAACCAACTTAAGCCAGTTTAACAGCAACAACACAGCAAAGCATTTGGAGTGCCCCATGGAAATCTAGGACAGAAATAATTGCCTGGCTTTATAAAGAGAACTGGGCCAGGCCCAGGGGCTCATGCCTGTTACTTCAGCACTTTGGGAGGCCAAGATGGGAAGGTCATTTGAGAAGAGGAGCCTGGGCAACATAGTGAGACCCCGTGTCTACAAGATAAAAATAAAAGAGAGACTAGAGGCAGGAACTGGAAGACCTTCAAGATTTGGAGGAAGAGGGACAGAAAAATGGGAAAGGGAAAGGAGAAGGAAGAAAAAGAAAAGCTGGAGAAGTCCAAAAGATTAAGCTTTGTTCCATTCCCTGCTCCAACATATTGGGGCCCCTGGCGATGTTTTACTTGAAAAATAAGGATTCACTATATTAAGCAATATTTTTAAGCCACTGGTATTATGTGTTAAGGCACTCTCCCATAGTTGGATATTAGGGTTTTTAAAGAATAATTGTTCACTCTAATAAGTGAAACCAGAATGAATATGCTTTCTTTTCTTTTTTTTTTTTTTTTTTTGAGTTGGAGTCTCACGTTGTCACCCAGGCTTCAGTGCAGTGGCATGCTCGTGGTCACTACAGCCTGGACCTGCTGAGCTCAGGCAATCCTTCCACCTCAGCCTTCCAAGTAGCTGGAACTGCAGGCACACGCTACCATGCCCGGCTCATTTTTTGATTTATTATAGAGATGAGGTCTCACCAAGTTGCCCAGGCTGGTCTCAAACTGGTAAGGTTCAGGTAATCCTCTCACCTCAACCTCCCAAAGTGCTGGGATTATAGGCATAAGTCACCACGCCTGGCTGAATATGCTTTCATATTGCAGTAGGCGGTGCATGAAGTCATAGAGTACTTCCATTTCCCCTGGCCCTTATAACTTTTCTTAGAGGAAAAGAGGGGAGTGTAGTCTCAGACAGTTCTAGCCTGTGCCCGAAGTCCATTGCTACTTAAGTCTTCCCTGATTGTAAGCCAGACCACAAAAACTTAGTAAGCATCTAACTACCTGCCAGGCACTACTGGGCACTGTGGATACAACGATGAATAAAATAGGCACAATCTGTCAACATAGGGCTAACAATCTAATGACAGAGACAGACACAAAGCAGATACTATACTAAATAATTACAAGAGTCATAAGCACAGTGCTGCCAAGCAGAAGTTCAGAAGGTTAAGGAAACACACAACAGAATGAGCAGATTTAATTTGGGAGAGGCGGGCAGGATGCCCTGAGGAAATGCTATTTAATGTGATATCCAATGGATGAATATGAGTTAGCCAGACAATAGAATTATTTGAGCAGCGAGAAAATAGTGTGAAGTCCCCAAAGTGAGAGACAGCATGGCAGGTTCAAGGAATTGAGAAAAGATCAGTGTGATATGTGGTTTGTCACAGAGAAGAAAGGAAAATGATGTGAAATTGAGGTAAAAGAAGCAGCGTCCCAATCATGCAAAGTCTTATGTGTTATTTAAGGATTTTGGAAGATCTTTGAAGGACTTTATTTATTTATTCATTTTTCAGAAATAGGTTCTCACTCTGTCACCCAGGCTGGAGTGCAGTGCAACTTTCTTTCTTTCTTTTTTTTTTTTTTTTTGAGTTGGAGTCTCACTCTGTCGCCCAGACTTCTGAAGTGCAGTGGCCGCTCCCGGCCACCGCAGCCTCCACCTGCTGGGCTCCGGTGATCCTTCCGCCTCAGCCTTCCAAGTAGCTGGAACTACAGGAGCACGCTACCATGCCCGGCTAATTTTTTTTTATTTATTGTAGAGATGAGGTCTCACCAAGTTGCCCAGGCGGGTCTCGAACCCGCGGGCTCAGGCAATCCACTCACCTCAGCCTCCCAAGGCACGGGATTACAGGCTGAGCCACTGAGCCCGGCTGCAACTTTCAAGTATCACAGCTCACTGCAACCTTTAACTCCTGGCTCAAGAAATCCTCTTACCTCAGTTTACTGAGTAGCTGGGACTACAGGTACACACCACTCTTCCCAGCTAATTTTTTTTTTAATTTTAGAAATGAGGTCTCACTATGTTGCCCGAGCTGGTCTTGAACTCCTGGCCTCAAGCAAGCCTCCTGCCTTGGCCTCACAAAGTGCTGGGATTACAGGCAGGAGATGTCATACCTAGCCATTGAAGGACTTTAATACACAGGCTGGAGTGCAGTGGCATGCTCACAGCCACCGCAGCCTCGACCTTCTGTGCTCAGGTGATCCTTCCACCTCAGCCTTCCAAGTAGCTGGGACTACAGGTGTGCGCCATCATGCCCAGCTACTTTTTTTGGTTTATTGTAGAGATGAGGTCTTGCCAAGTTGCCCAGGCTTGTCTCAAACC
>CAUYQG010022053.1:0-11091 GCA_963574415.1 Tarsius wallacei
GGGGAAGCAATTAATGGCAGTAAATACCTGTCTGGGGATGGGGGGACACTTCTTACAAACAAGGGTGCCTGAATGAGACATATTTGTGTACCTAACCCTTAAATGTACCCCTCAATATCACAATAAAAAAAATAAAATAAATAAAATAAAAAAAATAAAAAAGAATGAAAGCAAAACTTTAGGAAGAAAAAAGAAACTGAACTGAAAAATTCACCAGATGGTGAATTATCTTAGTAATGCATAAGACAAGTACACAGAAAATCAGAAAAAATATAGAATAACAAACATACCATTGACCACCTGGATCTCAACAAGTAATCCAACCAAAAGCAGCAGAATACCCATACTTCCCAAGTGTATATGCAACATTTAACAAGAATCATATTCCAGGCTAAAAAAGAAAACATAGTCTAACAACTGTAAAAGAATAGAAATCAAACTTTTTTTGGATCAGAAAGGAATTAAACTAGTAAATGTGAAGATGGATTAATAAATTATCCAATAAAAAAATTAAACACTCCTATGAGACAAGAGAACCATTAAAAGTCATGTCATAGGAGATTCAGAAACAAAGAAGAAAAATATTGCAGCTTTTAAGAAATAATGATTGAAAAAAATCCCAAATGTGGCAAAAGACATAAACAGAATCAGGAAACTCTGCAAACCCCAAACAGTATCAAAAAATCCTTGCCTAAAAACATAATCGGACTGCAGAAAGCTAAGGAAAAGAAATAATCTGGAAAGCTGCCAGGATAAACAATGCATTCTCTACAAAGGAAACAATTTTTTTTTAAAAAAAGTCAAAAGAATCCTCAGCAGAAACCTCAGAGGGCAAAGAAAGTGAATCATTTTTAAAGTGTTGAAAGAAGTGAGTCTGTAGTTCCAGCTACTTGGAAGGCCGAAGCAGAAGGATGGTCTAAGACCAGCAGGCAGAGGCTGCGGTGGCCATGAGAGTGCCACTGTACTTCAGCCTGGGTGACAAGAGTTAAAAAAACAAACAAACAAACAAAAACTAAAAAAAAAAAAAAAAAAAAGTGTTGAAAGACAAGAGTCCAAAAAAAAAAAAAGAAAGTGTTGAACGAATGTCAGCCCAGAAGTCTATGTCCAGTAAAAATATCCTTCAAGAATAAAAGTGGAATAAAGACATTCTCAGGTAAATGAAAACTAAGAAAGTCAGTCATTAGTAGAACTTCTTTTTTTAAAAAATGATAAAGAGAGCTCTTCAGATAAAAGAGAAATAATAAAGGAAACCTGGAACATTAGGAAAGAAAAAAGAGCAAGAAAAATGGCAAATATCTGACTAAATGTAATTTCCTATTAAGTTATTTAAAAGATATACGATGAGCTGGTCTCGGTGGCTCAGCCTGTAATCCCACGTTTTGGGAGGCTGAGGTGAGTGGACTGCCTGAGCCCGTGGGTTCAAGACCCGCCTGGGCAACTTGGCGAGACCTCATTTCTACAATAAATTAAAAAAAAAAAAATCAGCCAGGCGTGGTAGCACGTGCCTGTAATTCCTGCTACTCGGAAGGCTGAGGCGGAAGGTCACCGGAGCCCAGCAGGTCAAGGCTGCAGTGGCCGGGAGCAGCCACTGCACTCCAGTCTGGGCGACAGAGTGAGACTCCAACTCAAAAAATAAATAAATAAAAGATATATGATGACTAAAAAAATTATATCATTGCCTGTGTTTACAATGTATGTAAATGTAATATGTTATGCAACTACAACATGGGGGAGAGGAGAAGATAAAAGAATCTATATTGTCTGCAGATTCCACATTCTACCAAATGATAAAATATTATCTCTAAGTCAACCGTGAAAAGCTAAAATTGCCTATTACTCCCTACAACAAACACTAAAACAACTATGTAAAAAGATAAGGATAAAAGCTCAGTATATAAATTAAAATGCTTTAAAAAATCAAATAATTAAAAAAGAAAACAGGAAAGGAGAAACAAAACAATAAACAACAACAGCAAACCGAGTGAATAAGCAATAAACAAACAAAAAGTAGACATAAATCCAAACATATCAAGAATTCAAATTAGTAGACAGAGATTGTCAGAATGAATTTTTTAAAAAAACACCCAAATGTTTACCATCTACAATAAATCCACTTTAAATATGATAATAAAGATATATTAAAAATAAGAGAATAGAAAGACATATAACAAGAAAACACTATTCAAAAAATACTGGAGTATTATATTAATATCAGATATTTCAGAGTATACTTCAGAGCAAGTAAAATCAGCAGTGATAAAGAGCGACATGATATAATGGTAAAAGCATTAATTTCCCAAGCATACACAATAATTATTATTGTATATGCACCTAACTATAGAGCTTCAAAAGAGATGAAGTAAAACAAAACTAAAAGGATAAACAGGCAAAACCACAATTATAGTTGGAGACTTCAAACTCTTCTCTCAATAGTCAATAGAACACATAGACATACAACCAGCAAGGATATAAAAGAAATACACACCACCATCAACCACTTCAATCTGACTGATACTTAGTGAACACTCCACTCAATAATAGCAGAATATACACACTTTACAAGTACACAGCAACATTCACCAAGATGGACCATAATCTAGGTTATGAAAAAAGTCTCAAACAAATTTAAAAGAACAGAAAGCATACAAAGTATTTTCTCAGACCAGAAGAGGATTAACCTAGAAATCAAAGGCAGAAGGAAATCTAGAACACCTCCAAATATTTAGAAGTTAACCAACACATTTGAAAATCATCTGCTGGTCAAAGAGGAAGTCTCAATATAAATTAGAAAATACTCTGAAGTGAACAATAACAAAGTATACCATATCACAATTCAGTGAATGGAGCTAAAGTAGTGCTTATAGAAAAATCTATAGCATTAAATTATCATATCAGAAGAGAAGAAAGGTTTCAAATCAACAAGCTTCCATCTTAAGAAACCAGAAAAAGAAGAAAGACTCAACAAGCACAGGAAAGAAATAAAGAGCAGAAATGAAAACAGAAAAATCAATAAACTACAAACCTGATTCTTTAAAAAGATCATTATACTTGATAAACTTCTAGCCATAATGACAAAGGAAAAAAGACAAGTGATACAAATTACTAATATCATGAATAAAAGCAGGAACACCACTTCTGTCACCGCAGACATCAGAAGGACAATAAGGAAATATTACAAGCAACTCTATTCAAATGAGCCAATTTCTAAAATGTCACAAACTACCAAAATCCATCTAAGAAATAGGTAGCCTGTAAAGACCCATATGTGTTAAATAAATTATGTTCTTTTAAGAATTATTCTGAAAAAGAAATCTCCAGGTCTAGATTGTTTCCTTATGAATCCTACCAAACATTTCAAAAAGAAATAATTCTATAAAATCTCTCCCAGAAAACTGAAGCAGAAAGTATACTTCCCAGAACATTTTAAGAGGCTAGCACTATCTAACATCAAAACAAGACAAATATAGAAGAAGAAAAAACAACCACAAATATCCCTCATCCATATAGAACAAAATTTTGATATAAAAAAGCATTTACCAAAACTCAAATTTCATTCATTATTTTTTTAAAAAATCAACAAACTAGTAACAGAAAAAAATTCCTTAATCTTAAAAAAAAAAATGGGATGCTAAAAAATACAGAACGCTGATGAATAAAATCAAAGACCTAAATAAACAGAGGCACACAAAGTGTTCACAGATTGGAAGGTGCAATATACTTACCATTTCTTCCAAACTAATCTATACATTTACCAAAATTCCAGTCAAAATGTTAGAAGGACATTTTGTAGACACAGACTACCTTATCTGAAGATTTATATGGAAAAACAATTCTTAAAAAGGGAAAAAGTTGGAGGACTCTACTCAATTTTAAGACTTATTACAAAAGTACACTAATTAGGACAGTGTAGTATTGGTGAAAGAATAGCCACATAGCACTTTGGAGTGGAATAAAGAATCCAAAAACAGAAATACACAGATACAGCCATTTTATTTTCAATGAGGCTAAAAGAGAATTAAAAAAAAAAAACTTAACCTAAGCTTCACAATTTATACAAAAACTATTCAAAACACATATACAAATGCAAAACAAAGCTATAAAATTTTTACAAGAAAACAGAAAAAAATTTATAACCAAAAACAGGATCCATAAAAGAAAAAAGTTTGACTCAATAAAATTAAAAATATTTCTCTGTGAAAGACATTGTAGGATAATTTAAAAATAAGTTATAGAATGAAAGAAAACATTTACTAATTATATATCAGACAAAGGACTTGTATCTATAATTATGTCAAAAATGTTTAAAACTCAACATGGACAGATCTCAAAATCATAATGCTGAATGAAAGAAGCCACTCTCAAAAACAAATAACCTAATTTTAAAATTGGGCAAGAAGTTTTAAAAAGTTAATTCACCAAAAGTCTATAAATACAATAAGCACATGAAGAAATGTTTAATATCAATCACCACCAAGAAAATGCAAATTAAAACCAATATGGAGGGTTCGAGACCCACCTGGGCAACTTGGCGAGACCTCATCTCTACAATAAATCAAAAAATTATCTGGGCGTGGTAGTGCGCGCCTGTAGTACCAGCTACTTGGAAGGCTGAGGCGGAAGGATCGCCAGAGCCCAGAAGGTCGAGGCTGCGGTGGCCGGGAGCGTGCCACTGCACTCCAGTCTGGGCGACAGAGTGAGACTCCAACTCAAAAAAAAAAAACCAATATGGAATATCACCACACTTATTAAAATGGTCAAAAAAAATTGTTTCAACTGACAGTATCACAAGATGATGAGGAAACAGAGCAAATAGAACACATGAACACTGCTAGTGGGCATAAAAAATGGTACTGCCACTCTGAAAAACAGCTTGGCAATTTTTTAAATGGTTAAATAAAATATATCATATAACCCAGTAATCCCACTCCTTGGCATTTACCCTAGAGAAATAAACACTTAAGTTCACAAAAATCACTTTACATGAGTATTACCGCAGCTCTATTCACAGTCACAAAAAACTGGGAAGAACCCAAATGTCCTTCAGATGGTGAATGGGTACCCAAGCTATGGAACACCTATACAATGGAACGCTACCTGGCAAGAAAAAGGATCAAACTGTCAGTAGACTCAGCAACATGGACAGATCTCAAAATCATAATGCTGAATGAAAGAAGCCACTCTCAAAAAGTAACATATGGTATGATT
Source organism: Tarsius wallacei (assembly GCA_963574415.1). Lineage (NCBI taxonomy): Eukaryota > Metazoa > Chordata > Mammalia > Primates > Tarsiidae > Tarsius > Tarsius wallacei. The sequence goes on from CAUYQG010022053.1 coordinate 5,206, forward strand.
TCATTTATATAAGATTCTGGAAAAGTCAAAACTATAGGGATGGAGACCAGAACAGAGGTTGCCTCAGATTAGGGGTGAATAAGGGACAGCATGATGAAGTTTTGGAGGGCAATGAAACTGTTCTCTATCCTGATTGTGGCAGATACACCAGTCTATCATGTGTTAGAACTCAGAAAAGTGTGCACCAAAAAAGTCTATTTAACTATTATGTTAATTTCTAAAATATTTAAATCAATGCAATTAAAAAACAAATATCCCAATGAGCTTGAAGGGCCACGGTACATAAAGTTTGCTCCAATACCAGTTTTGCTGCTTATCGGCTGTAATATCGTCAGCAAGTCCTTTAATTTCTCTGAGTCTCGGTTTCTCCAATCCTCAGTGGAGATAACAATGCCTATGTCATGGGATTATTAATAGGGTTCAGTGAAAAAAAGAAAGTGAAAGTGCTTTATAAAACTACAAGTAGAACACCACCATAAACATGAGGGGTGGTGATTACTATTAGCTTGGTTGCTGTCCGTGGAGCTGCAAAACCTGCCAGTCAATTACTCAGTATTGACTCAGCTTAAAATGAGTACAGGAAATTCACACGCCAAGGTCTGAGTGTGTCTAAAAATCGTAGTGCCATGACTAGAAATTAAGTGGGGCTCTTTTTCTCCAAGTCTGGTCAATAATCTCCCAAGGCCTCCCAGGGTCCAAACATAAATGTTTGGGTATTCCCAGGAGTATGGCAAAGTGAGTGAACACATAACAAAAATAGGCAGTAAGGGCCATGTATACTTTTGGCCAAATTAATGTGGTCTTTTAAAATTCTATAAACCTGCCCCTTTTCTTTATCTGTCTTCCTTGCAGAAAGAATTGGTAGCCAATACGAGGCTGGAGAGCTTTCTTGTAAGTCTTAAGAAAGCCAGGGTGACTAATTCATTCTGAAGTCCAGAAAAACATAGAACTAAGAATCAGAATGTTTTCTGGTGATATAATCTCACCTTTCCCTCTGCCACACTGAGTTATGAAGCCTCTGAATCTCATCAAAGACTATGAATGATTGTCCATCTACTAGATTGGAGTTTCTCAGATGTAACTCAAGAATCACCAGAAACAAATCCCTCAGCTCTAGACAATACTCAATGAATCAAAACCTCTGGATGATGCCCAGGGACTCTAATATTCTGTGGATTTGGGTTTCATTATGCAAGCTGAACCTAAAGAGTTGGAGGAAGCTCAAATCTTGATTGAGAAAAAGACAAGTACACAGCAATAACACATTAAGCCAATATCACTGGCAACCATCAGGGAAGGTTTCTAAAAGGAAGTGACTCCTGCACTCACTGAAGGAACCACAGGCTTACCAGAAGTCCTATCGAGGGGTGGGAGAGCTCTGGACAGTATGAACACTGTGTGCAAAGGCCTCCAGCTGAATCACCACAGCTTGTTTGGGGGAACTTCCAGGACCTTCCTCACAGGAGTAAGGAAGCATGTGTGGCAGAGTGGGAGTTAGGGGAAGTGCAGGGTGGTGGAGAGGGAGACAAGGGAGATAGGCTGGGTCAGATTATGAGAAGGCTTGTGTGCCAAACTCTAGAACCAGAATTTGACCTATGGATGATGGGAATCACTGAAGAACCCTAAGAAAAGAAGAGGAATGGTCATGCATGTGTTTTAGAACACTTTGGCATATATATAAAGGAAGACTGAAAAGGAAGAAATTGAAGGTAAAGTGATTTCGAAGAGTTGCCACAACTATCTAAGAAAGAAATGAAGAGGCTTGTCCTAGAGGATAAAGGTAATAGTCAACACATGGCTATTCGAGAAGAAAGGACAAGTTTGGTGGCAGATGGGAACATAGGAGCATTTCTCTATCAGTGACTGATAAGCAACCCAGTCCTTATGAAGAGTCTCTGGAGCTTCACGTTGAAGGCAGAAAGGGTGTCTGTTTCTAACGTTTTAATTCATAAATTTTAAATATCATTTTAAAAATATTCCCTTAGGAGAAACAATTTGGAATGACTATAATTAAAAAGACAAATGCATAACAAATATTGGCAAGAATGTGCAGAAATCAAATACTCATAGGCTGTGAGAACATAAAATGGTGCAACCACTTTGGAAAACAATCTAGAAGTTCTTTAAACATGCAAACCAAGAGTTTAAATGTTGGCCCAGCAATTCCACTCTTAGGTTTATGCCCAACCACATACATCCACACAAAAACGTATACGTGAATGTTCATAATGACATTATTTATAATAACCAAAAAGTATAATCAATCCAAATGTCCATCAACTAATAAACTGATTAACAACATGTGTTCTAACCATACAACAGAATATTATTCAGCAATACAAAGAAATTGTACAAGATCCATTGTGGTTGAATCTCGAAAACATCATGCTAAGTGAAAGAAGTCAGTCACATATTATTTGCTTCCATTTATATGAAATATCTGGAATAAACAAATCTATAGAGACAGAAAGTAGATTAGTGGTTACCTAGAGTCAGGGATTACAGTGGGGGGAAAGGGAGTGAGAGCTAATGGGCACAAGGTTTCTTTAGGGAAGACGAAAAGTTCTAAAATTAGCTTGTTGTGATGGTTGAACAAGTCTGAGTATACTAAATTATACAGTTCAAGTGGGCAAATTATATGGTATATAAATTATATTACAATAAAGCTATTTAAAAAGAAAGAAACCATTTGAGATCCTGAGTGTACAGGAAGCAAGAGCACACAGGAATTGGTAGAGATCAGAATATGTTCATGATAGTCACTCCATTGTTTTATCTCTCATTGACCAACATTCTGCACCACAGTGATTTGGATGAAAAAACAGCTTAAATTCTGTTAAATTGTCTAATTTGTACTTATAATTGATCATTTGTTTAAAAAAAGAGCCACGAAGAATACATGTTAATGAGGGACATAAAAATGATTCTGCAATTGTGCCTCCGGGTGACTGTCACCAGGTCTGTGAGTTTTATTCAGCTAGTCAAAATTCATTTATAACACAAGACATGTGTAGACCTTCAAACATACAATGTTAAAAATATAACATATAATTATGACCATGTCCGATTTAGCTTTTCATTTTCTGGGAATTAAGACAATCCAAATTCACAAAAGATTATTTGTAGAAAACTACTTACAAATAACCTGAAATCATGTTTTGCGTGTCATCATTTGGCAATTAAACCCTACAATGATTAAACAAACCAGCTGAACTTTAAAAAATGCAAAACGCAAAAATTCCAAATGTAAGATTGAAAAGAAACTCTGACCAATTGTTGATACTAAACAATTTTTTCAACCTATACTCAATCCCCAAACCAAATGTGACATACTCATTTTTAATTGATGGTTATAAATCAGTCCTTTAAATATACTAAATAGTGTATAGTACTTATTAAATAGAAAAGCTAAATCTGTCTTTAAATAATATTAATACTATTTTAAAATAAACTTTAACATATAATGTTTGGTAATACATCAATCTAAAATAAAATATGGATCATTTAAAATTATTGATTTTAAGGCCAGACATGGTAGCTCACATCTGTAATAACAGCACTTTGGAAGGCTCAGGTGGGAGAATTGCTTGAGCCCAGGCATTCAAGACCAGCCTGGGCAACATAGTAAGACCTTGTCTCTTCAAAAAACTAAAAAATTAGCCAGGCATGGTGGCGTGTGCCCAGCTACTCGGGGCTAAGGTGGAAGGTTCCCCTTAGCCCAGGAGGTAGAGGCTGTGGTGAGCTGTGATTGTGCCAGTGAACTACAGCCTGAGCAACAGGGTGAGACCCTGACTCAAAAAAAAAATTGATTCTAGGCAATTTACCAGTATGCATCAGTAATACATAAAACGGGTCCCCTCAAGATATACCTTGAGCAGAGACAGAAAAATGTGAGGTAGTTTACTAAGAGGTGGTACACCTGGAAGGATCACAACTGGATGCCATCTAGAACCAGTGAGCACTAATTATGGATTCAGTGTCAGTCTAGATGAAATATCAATCTGTTCCTGACATGTGACAGGCTGGGTCCCAGCTCCTGGCTTGCAGAGATCTACAATATGCTAATAATTGGAAAGGCAACAAAAAGTGTAACACAAGCCAACAGGTGAGAGATGGGGTGAAGTAAATACACGGAGTTGTTAAGCTCCCTTCCAACCAGAGTCTAGAAATTGTCTGACTGTGATCATTTCAGGGCACAGTGCTGTTCACAGCTGGCAACACCAGTTAAAACATGTTTTCTAGCCTTCTTTTCCCACAAAAGTAGGTCTCAGAGCAGGTCTCACAGCATCTCTTCCTGTGTCTTCCCTCGGGTGCTTCTCAAAAGCCTACCATGATCAGTGACTGATGGCATGAGGATGGAGCTGAGGGCCAACGCCCAGGACTTCCTGCTAAGCAATGCAGCCTTTTCCTCTTATCAACTATCAGGACAGGATTCACTAGCTGGGCTGTCCCTCCACAGCCTCCACAAGGAAAAGGGTGGTAAGCCCCTTACCTTGCCCTAGAATATTCTTTCTGAGAAGTTCTGAGATGTAAAGCAGTCACTGATGGCAGCATCTGAGTTATCAAATTGCCAAAGTGGGAGCAGGGCCGCAGTTTGCTTCATTGACCCAGCCTGGTTTGGCCATGCACTTACCCTGGAGAAATAGTGAGGCACAGTTCTCAAGAGGAATATCGCCCTTCACCTTCATTTATTTTAGCCGCCAGTCTTCTCATGGCCTTCTTCATCTCATCCACATTAAATGTCTCATTATAGACACATAGTGGTTTTGTAAAAAAAACTTGAGAGTCTATAATACTGAGTGACCTCTCACAGAAACAAAGAACTGAGTATCACATGTTCTCACTCATATACTGGACCTTGATCATCCAATGTATTACCATAAGAAAATGACTGACAGTGGTGGGAAATTAATGGGCGGGGTAGGGAGATGGGATTAATGGCAGTAAATATCTGTCTGGGGATGGGGAGACACCTCTTATCAACAAGGGTGTCTGAACAAAGCATATTTATATACCAAACCCTTAACTGTACCCCACAATATCATAATAAAAAATATTGATTATAAAAAAAGTATTATACACTGAAGAAAAGGAGAAAAGAACATTAATGTTCTTCACAAGAGTACAGGGAAAAGATGGAAAACACACATGAATCATCCCCAAAACCAAAGGAAAAACAATTAATAAACAGGAACCACAACAACTCTATATGAATCTCATGACAGGCATAAACTCCCACATTTCAATAATTAGCCTGAATGTGAATGGACTAAATGCACCACTGAAAAAACACAGAATGGTGGACTGGATAAGAAACCATGACCCCATTATTTGCTGTATCCAGGAGACTCATTTCACTACAAAGGGCAGACACAGGCTCAAAGTTAAAGGATGGAAAACGAGTTTCTAGGCAAATGGTTCACAAAAGAAGGCAGGAGTTGCAATCTTAATATGAGACAAAACAACCTTTAAGCTATCAACAATTTAAAAAGATGCAAAAGGACACTGCATAATGATAAAAGGTTCAATCCATCAACAAAAAATATCCATCCTAAACATATATGCACCCAACACAGGAGCACCAGCATTTATAAAACAACTACTAAATAAACTAAAAAAAAAAATTGACTCTAACACTATCATAGCAGGGGACATAAATACCCCACTGACAGCCCTAGATAGATCATCAAGGCAAAAAATCAACAAGGAGATCAAGAACCTAAACTTGACACTTGAACAAATGGACTTAGTGGATACCTACAGATTATTCCACCCAGCAACCACAGAATACACATTCTACTCATCACCACATGGAACATACTCTAAGATCGATCACATCCATGGCCATAAATCAAGCATAAACAAATTCCATAAGGTTGAAATCTC
>CAUYQG010022054.1:0-27600 GCA_963574415.1 Tarsius wallacei
CCAAGGGTTTGAGACCAGTCTGGCAACTTGGTGAGACCTCATCTCTACAGTTAATAAAAAAATTAGCTGGGCATGGTGGCACATGCCTGTAATTCCAGCTACTTGGAAGACTGAGGCAGAAGGATCATCTGAGCCCAGTAGGTCGAGGCTGAGGTGGCTGGAAGCGTGCCATTGCACTCCCGCCTGGGAGACAGAGTGAGACTCTGACTCAAAAAAAAAAAAAGAAACATTGTAAAGATTTCAAATAACCCATTTTCTATTGTTTTTTCCATATCCTTTTCTTTCCAAAGAAAACTGTTACTGCCAAATTCTGTTAGGATTCTGCGAACTGTGTATATAGTACATGTTTTCTCTCCTGATTAAAAGCCAGGTTGATTTTAAAATTTGGTCTTCAAATAAATAACTTAAGTATGGTTGTTTGAGTTTTGCCAGATAAAAACAGTTGGACAGGACATCTTTTCATCTTTCAGAGCTTAATAAGTTGACTCCAATGGAGTGTTTGGGTCTTTCGAATGCACCATCTACTGCCATTTCAATGAAAAATCTCAGTTTTTAAGAAATGATTGTTCAAATCTGGTTAATATTTTAAGTAGCATTCCTGCTTATCATAATAGGTTCTCATAATGGATGGTTCTTATACTTAGAAAAAAATCTTAGAATTTTTTTTGGCTAAAGACACTTTCTATGAAAATGTTTTTAAATTTAGCTTTGCTTGTCACTGCATTAATTCAAGAGTTTTGGTTATGATATGACTGTACCCTTATCTGAGTTTTGTTGTTTGCCTTTTTGTTGGTCCAGGTATTGTATGAACTTCCCACAAACACACAGTGGTGCTTTGATATTCAGTGGTGTCCCCGAAATCCTGCCGTCTTATCTGCTGCTTCCTTTGATGGTCGTATCAGTGTTTATTCCATCATGGGAGGGAGCGCAGATGGTTTAAGGCAGAAACAAGTCGACAAGGTACTAGGAAGCGGTAATTTTTTTTTTTGTAACACCTGAAAAGAAATTGCATTGTGTAATTATACTGAGAATGACTTTACTGATCAATAGTGCTGATTAATTGACAATTGTGGCTTAAAAGTTTACTGGATGTGACTGGAATACAAGGAACATAGTTTGTGCACATGACCTGTTCTCACTGTTTTTTAGCTTTCGTCATCTTTTGGGAATCTTGATCCCTTTGGCACAGGACAGCCGCTGCCTCCACTACAGATTCCCCAGCATGCCACACCACGCAGTCCAGGGCTGCCTCTGAAGAAGCCACCCAAGTGGATCCGAAGGCCTGTTGGTGCTTCCTTCTCGGTAGGAGGATTTGTTGTATGGTCCATGTGCACAAAGGACTTTTTGCTGGGGACACTCTACTTCCCTTACCACTCTTTCTGAAACCTAACCATTCAGCTAACTAGCTTCTTTCTTCTCCTCCAAGAAAGTAAGACAATTTTATTATAAAATTATATGTGTGCAAGGTTTAAAAAAAATTCTGCTGTCCACAAGAGCACCAGAGCCCAGTAGATCAAGACCAGCCTGAGCAACATGGCGAGAACTCGTTTCTACACTAGTACATAAGCAACTTTAGAACAGACATTCTCGTTCACAGGTGTGTTCCACAGCCTGGAACGGAGCCTGGGAATGGAGGTTCTCTTGATGCATTTACCACTGGGCTGGGGAGTAAACATCTTCCTCCCCCATTGCTCCACCTCACACACTGGTATTAGAGTCTTTGAAGAGGGTAAATAACACAACTTGCTTGGTCCAGTGAGTTTTAAACCGAGTAAGAGAGATGGAGAATCAGTGCTGGCTCTGTTCTCACCAGCAGCTGAGTGGAAGCTGCAGCCGATACGTGCAACCAAGGTGGGCCTTGTGTCAGCTAGAGTGACCAGACTGGATCCGTGAGAGCTGGTCCTAGTCTGTTCTGTTTGTCCCCAGCATTCAACCTAGTACACTCTTCTTTTAACTCCACCCCAGTATTAGGCAGCCTTACCAGCCTAATTATAGGCAGGTCTAGGTACAATGAGGCTCTCCATGGAGGAGCAGGAGACTTATCTCCTGGACTAGATATCTGAGTAGGAAGGAAGATGCAGAAAGAAGCCCAGGTTGGATGAAGCATGCTAATCTACTTCTTCCCTGGAAATTGGGGTCATTCAACAGTCCTATCCCAGAAGATCATGAGGGGAGAGGCACTGAGAGTGTCTACTCTTCCCTCATATACAGTGAAATGAGCATGCCCTCCCTCCCTGCGTAGACATGTGAGAGGTGGCATATCAGTGTTCTCCTCCAGTATCTTTGGGTTACCAGTATTAGAAATTTTAGTTATTTTTGAGATTCTCTTCACAAATGTAAATATTTTGCCTCCTGAACATCCATGCTTTTTTTTTTTTTTTTTGAGTTGGGGGTCTCATTCCATTGCCCAGGCTGGAGTGCAGTGACATGATCACAGCTACCGCAGCCTCAGCCTGTTGGGCTCAGGTGATCCTTCTGCCTCAGCCTTCTAAGTAGCTGGGACTGAAGACGCACACCACCACACTCGGCTAATTTTTAGATTTTTTTTTTTTTGTACAGACAAAGTTTCACTTTGTTGCCCAGGCTGGTCTCAAATTCCTGGGCTAAAACAGTCTTCTTGACTTGACTTCTCAAAATGCTCGGATTACAGATGTGAGCCACCACACCTGACCGGCAAATCTTTTTTATTTTTTGGTAGACACAAGATCTTGCTGTGTTGCCCAAGCTGAGCTGACTTCTTTTTTTTTTTGGAGTCGGAGTCTCACTCTGTCACCCAGGTTGGAGTGCAGTGGCATGCTCACAGCCACCCCAGTGTCAACCTGCTGTGCTCTGGCGATTCTTCTGCCTCAACCTTCCAAGTAGCTGGAGCTATAGGTGCGAGCTACCATGCCTGGCTAATTTTCTATTTATTGTAGAGACAGGGTCTCACCAAGTTGTCCGAGTTGATCTTGAATCCACGGGCTCAGGCAGTCCACTCGCCTTGACCTCCCAAAGTGCTGGGATTATAGGCTGAACTACTGAGCCTGGCCCCAACCTCAATATTTTTAAACAACTTTGTTTTTTGTTTTTTGGTTTTTTTTTAATCAGAGTCTCACTCTGTCACCCAGGCTAGAGTGCAGTGGCATGCTCATGGCCACCACAGCCTTAACCTGATGGGCTAAGGTGATCCTTCCACCTCAGTCTTCTAAGAAGCTGGAACTATAGGTGCGTGACACCACCCCCAACTAATTTTTTAGTTTATTGTAGAAATGAGGTCTCACCATGTTGCCCAGGCTATTCTCAAACCCCTGGATTCCGGCAGTCCTCCCAACTTGCCTCCCCATGTGTTGGGATTACAGCTGTGATCCACCACACCCAGGAACATTGTTATTTTACATTGCTCAATTTTCAAAAAATATTTATATTGTGTTCAGTAGCAGTATTTTTCATTGCCTTATTCTGGTCTACTTAAAAAACTGATGACTGACAAATAGCAGTTACATTATTATAATCATATACCATTAAAGTATTGATATTTTATAGAATCAAGTAAACAAACCTATACATCTTGTGAAACCCAGCTTCTAGCCAGGCATGGTGGCTCGCACCTATAGTTCCAGCCACTTGGAAGGCTGAGGTGGAAGGATCACCTGAGCCCAGGAGGTTGAGGCTGCGGTGGCCCTGAGCATGCCACTGCATTCCAGCCTGGGCAACAGAGTGAGATTCCAACTTTAAAAAAAAGAGAGAATAAAGCAGACACAGAGCCTGTCTTGAAACTTAGAGCCTGGAACAGAAGGTATGGCAAAAACATATAGCTAGTAGTTGAGTCAAAAGAAATGCATAGTATGCTGTGAGCCTATTGGGGAGAGACATTTGCCAGGGCTTTGGAGGAGGAGAAGTGGTGAGTGTGTGAAAGGTAGTAAAAACAAATGACCAAGGAATTATGGGGGGCATAGTAAGGTATGTTTCACTGGGAAGATGGGTTGTGAAGAAAAGAACAAGAGTTTTAAGGGGTCAGATTGTATATCAGGGAGGGCTGTCCACTAACTTCACTCAGACTGGTATGTGTTCAGGTCACGTTTATCCATCATGAGTCTCACACAAGCACTTCTTTGGCCATGTCCTTCTGGTTAAAGGTGATTTGTCCATTTATTCTTTTACAGTTTGGCGGCAAACTGGTTACATTTGAGAATGTCAGGATACAGCCTTTGCAGGGAGCTGAGCAACAGCAGCAGTACCATGTGTTCGTTAGTCAGGTTGTAACAGAAAAGGAATTCCTGCGCCGTTCAGACCAACTACAGCAGGTGGTGCAGTCGCAAGGGTTCATCAGCTATTGCCAGAAGAAGATTGATGCTTCCCAGACTGAGTTTGAGAAAAATGTGTGGTCCTTTTTGAAGGTAAAGTTGGTATTTAAAACCATTTTATTTCATTATCTGCAAATTTAAATGTTTTCATTATATTCTAAATCTTTTTTCCTATTAAAGAAGCAATTGAGAAAATGTGATTTTAGGAATTCATGATGAAAGGAAGAAACCTTATAAAGAACACACGGCCTGCCGGGCACAGTGGCTCACACCTGTAATCCTATTACTTTGGGAGGCTGAGGCGAGAGGATTGCCTGAGTCCAGGGATCTGACCCCAGCCTGGGCAACTTGGCAAGACCTTGTCTCTATAGTAAATCAAAAAATTAGCTGGATGTGGTGGTGTGTGCCTGAGGTTCCAGCTACTTGGTAGACTGTGGCAGAAGTATATCGCCTGATCTCAGCAGGTCAAAGTTGTGGTAGCTATGAGCGTGCTACTTCACTGCAGCCTGGGTGACAGAGTGAGATTCCTACTCAAAAAAAAAAAAGAAAAAGAAGAGCACACAGCCTAACTTCTTATGTCAAGAGTTATTCTCTCCTTTGAAAAGCCTACTATGAAATGCTTTTTTTGTTTTGTTTTGAGTCGGAGTCTAACTCTGTTGCCCAGGCTGGAGTGAAGTGGCATGCTCATGGCCACCATAGCCTCAACCTGCTGGACTCAGGCGATCCTTCTACCTCAGCCTTCCAAGTAGCTGGAACTCCAGGCATGCACCACCATGCCTGGCTAATTTTTTGATTTATTGTAGGCTGATCTCAAACCAGCGGGCTCAGGCAATTTTCTCACCTCAGCCTTCCAAAGTACTGGGATTATAGGCATGAGCCACTGCACCTGGCCTGAAATGCTTTTTTAATAAGTAAAAAACAATATAATAGTATATTTAGCAGAAAAGATATAACATTAAGCATACCTATTTTAAAATTAGAACAGAGTTTACTATATAAAAACCATAGATATTTAATGTCTATAGTGGATTCATTAAGAAAAATTGCAAAGACTAAGTGGTGTATGGGAGAGAGGCATTGCTCAGCCTGTCTTCAAGACGAGCTAGAAGGAGATCATCCCTTTTACTGAGTTGTTTTTGTTTTGGGGGATTTTTTTGAGATGGAATCTTATTCTGTCGCCCAGGCTGGAGTGCAGTGGCACAGTTGTAACACTTGCTGGGCTCAGGCGATTCATCCATCTCAGCCTTCCAAGTAACTGGAACTATAGGCATATGCTACCACATCCAGCTAATTTTTTTTTTTTAATTTCCTGTAGAGACGAGGTTTCGCCAAGTTGCCCAGGCTGGTCTCAAATCCCTGGATCAGGCAATCCTCTAGACTTGGCCTCCTCCCAAAGTGCTGGGTATGAGCCACTACTCCCAATAAAAAAAATAACTGATTTTAAAAAGTATATTCTTTGGGTTTTTTCTAACAGTGAATCTTTAGGATGATAATAGTAGACTTTAGATATTTTTTAACAATTCTCCTTGGAATTTGATTAAATCTTAGAATAAAAAATTAAGCTTTTGGCTGGGCTCGGTGGCTCAGCCTGTAATCTCAGTGCTTTGGGAGGCCGAGGTGAGTGGATTGCCTAAGCCCGAGGATTTGAGACCCATCCGGGCAACTTGATGAGCCCTCATCTCTACAATAAATCAAAAATTAGCTGGACGTGGTACCGCACGCCTGTAGTTCCAGCTACTCGGAGGGCTGAGGCAGAAGGATCGCCAGAGCCAAGCAGGTCGAGGCTGCAGTGGCCGGGAGCGTACCACTGCACTCCAGTCTGGGTGACGGAATGAGACTCCAACTCAAAAAAAAAAAAAAATTAAGCTTTTAAATGCAAGCCTTCAAGATTATGTCTTTTTTAAAAGGTAAACTTTGAGGATAATTCTCGTGGAAAATACCTTGAACTCCTGGGATACAGAAAAGAAGATCTAGGAAAGAAGGTAAATAACTGTGTTTACACAAGTAAAATATTTGTGTCATATTTAAAAAAAAATAAAGTTCTACACAGATTAATTCAGATCAACCAGTAAATACTTAATAAGAGTTTGTGTTTGGTTGCTAGAGTTTTGAATGCATGTTGTTAACTATGAGACTCCCCCTTCTACTTGGATTTAGATGTTGTCAGAATCACCTTCAATTCAAGCTTGATTGTCAGTAATAATTAGATAAGACACTGTGAGCTGCCGACAGGCGAGATAACATGAGATTCTACTAGGGTTGTGAGCAGCAGCCCTGGAAAAGTGATAGGGAAACTATTAAAGTTTACCCCATGTTCTTCGCCATCACAATTTTTCACCCTAGCTATGTTTATGCCTTTAGCAGCAATCTCCAAACTGTGTATTGAGTTGATCCAGCTAACAAGTAACTAGTAAATATTTCACAGCAGTACTGAACCTGAATGAACAAAAAAGCCAAGTGATTTGCTTAATAGTTTGACTTTTTTAAAAGAGTCTATTTTAAAAAAAGGAAATCATCCTGCAGTTTGTAGTGTTTGTAGTGTTCTTAAAGAGGGCATTGCAATGTTGACATCAGGGCATTTTTACTCTTATTGAGCAATAAGAGTAAAAATAACCTGACTTTGGAAACCTTGAAGGTAATATTTTGGTTTCTCTGTGTCATTTGTATCAGCCCTTTGTCACTCTTTGGAAGTGACTGCAGTTTTCTGTAGCATTGCAGGACTGTTGCATGCAGGGTGCAGATTGGCTACTGTGCCCTCTAGGCACACTTTGAAGACTGCTCTCCTTTGATGTTAGACCCAGGATCTCACCCAGTCTTGCTGCCTAGCAACTCTGGGTTACGTTAACTTTCATTAGTCTACACTTCTTGATGCTATAACTTCTGGTTTGCAGAAGATTAATATGAAAGCTTTACTGTATGCCTGATAGCAAAAAATGAGGCAGTAGAATCTGATTGTCAGAATACTTCTAATAGCAGCTCTTTCCATAGTGAGTACCTGAAGGAATATTTTTAAACATTGAGTATAGTTATTGTATTTAAAGCAAAGTAGCAGAGAGCGTGTGTGTGGAGGCTAGCTTTGTGACTCAGCAGTAGAGCAGGCTGACATCTGCACAGTAGCACTCCATGTGAGTGAAGCCAGAACTGCTGTGTGTCCCTTCTGCATAGTTTTTAATCTTTTTTTAAACATACCATCCCTGATAGGGAGCTTTGTGGGTTTTTGCCAGTGAGAGGCAAAAGGAAACATTTGCTGTTTGTCCTGAAATAGAATTTCATTTATTAGGTGAGTTGTTATTTTTATTTCAGATTGCTTTGACCTTGAACAAAGCGGATGGAGCTGATGTGGTAAGAAGGCTTTACAAATAGCTACCCTCTAAAATCTTGGTGAGGTCATAACAATGAAGGAAAAAGAATTTGTCAAATAGTAGCTTCTAGATATTTTAATATAACTATAAATTACTAACTAATTACCATTTTATGATAGCATAAGCTTAGCTGGTACAGCATTCTTTTATTTGGGCATACACATTTGAATTTTGTAAAAGGGGAAAACTGAATCAGTGACTACTCAGGTATTAATGGTAAAGGTCTTTTTTTGCTTTACCATAAGGGGGAACATTTGGTAGGAAAGAGAGGGAAGGTGTTGCCAGTCATTGTTCTTTGCTTTTCTTCTAATGGTGTTTCTCAAATAAATTTGCTCAGTGTTGCTTCTTATAATTAAACCAGCTCTGAATGTTGTTGGTTGGGTCTTTTGTCTTCCCTGATCACTAATACCCTTTAATGCTGTCTTCTTCACCTTCCTCTGTCATTATTTTGTGTACCAAAGGCTCTTAGAGACTCTGACCAAGGGGCACAGAGTGATGGGGAGGAGAGCCCTGCTGCTGAAGAGCAGCTCTTGGGAGAGGTACTGACTTTTTTTCATATTATATTGGACAGATTTGTGAATTTGTGTATTTTACATTAAGGAAAATTTTCTTGACTACTTCTTGCAAAATAAAGTTAGAATAAATTATTTTCTTGGAGATGTGTAGGGTAGGAACCTATTGACCTATGCTGATGAGAGTGTCATCTCTGAACTCTCATTCTCCACCTTGCCTCTGGATTATATGGTTTAAAATTAACAGTTGCCGTGAGTTGACTTAATTTCATCAGATGGCTCTCTGGATGTCAAACTAAGAAGAAGAGATTTTAATTAGAGATCTACATTGCATTGCATGTAAAAGTAATGTTTTTTTCTTGGTACATTAATAATTTGGGCACTTTGGCCAGGCGCAGTGGCTCAAGCCTGTAATCCCAGCACTTTGGGAGGCCGAGGCGAGAGGATTGCCTAAGCTCAGGGGTTCGAGACTGGCCTGGACAACTTGGTGAGACCTTGTCTCTGCAGTAAATTAAAAATAAAAAGTTAGCTGGGCATGGTGGTGCATGCCTGTAGTTCCAGCTACTTGGAAGGCTGAGGCGGAAGGATTGAGTGAGTCCAGCAGGTCGAGGCTGTGGTAGCCGTGAGCATGCCACAGTACACCACCCTGGGCAACAGAGACTCCGACTCAAAAAAAAGATAATTTGGGCACATTAATATCAGTGGCATAAGCTTCTGAATTAGTCCTAAACTTGAAGTTCAAGTAAAGAATATTTCACTAAACTGAACCTATTGTCTTGATTTACTATAAATGTGTCCTTAGTTGATCATTTTTGTAACTGATTAAAAAGAGTCCTTGAACACAGAATTGTATCCGTTTTTTTTCCCTTTAATTTTCTGGGGTTTTCTTAACCACTAGTAAACAATTCTGTAAGTTTACTTTTGTTGCTTTTAAATTTTATTTCATCTTGGAAGATTAATCCATAAGTTCTTGGTTCTCGTCTTATCTTTGACTTTTTCATTATTCTTTGTAATATGGGGATATCTTGACTATGGAATGTTTTCTACAATTTTTACTAAGCTGTAAAAATAATTTATCAGTAAACTTAGAATATTACAAAGGCTCTTATAAAATCATTTTCCTTAGAACTGGATCTTCTAGAGTTTAATTTAAAGGTAATAGAAGAAGTGGATAAAATCTTATTAAAAATGTGAACTGCTTTTGGGAATATTTGGATAGAATTGTAGGGTACATAAAGAAATGTACTTTTAGCAGGGGTGGTGGCTCACACCTGTAATTCCAGCACTTTGGGAGGTTGAGGCGAGAGGATAGCTTGAACTCAGGAGTTTGAGATCAGCCTGGGCAACTTGGCGAGACCTCGTTTCTACAATAAATAAAAATATTAGCTGGGTGTGGTGGCGCACACCTGTTGTTCCAGCTACTTGGAAGGCTGAGGCAGTAGGATTGCCTGAGCCCAGCAGGTCGAGGCTACGGTGGCCACGAGCATGCCACTGCATGCCAGCCTGGGTTATAGAGTGAGCCTCCAACTCAAAAAATAAAATAAAAATAAAAGCTTGATAATATTTGTTTATAAAACACTGTAGCTTATACTTTGACAGGTACTCAGTGCATAATAATTGTCTTTTTTGGCCTTATGTCTATTTCAGAAGTCCATAAATAACCTAAAGTATTCCTTTTGCAAGTTTATTAGTAAATCAGTTTAATATCTGATTTATTCCTTATTGTAAATAACTTAAATTCTCAATTATATTTTAGTTTTTAAATTCTAAATTGTTTCTCTCTCTCTCTCTCTTTCTCTCTTTTTTTTTTGTTTTGAATTTGAGTTAGATTCTCACTTTGTTGCCCAGGCTGGAGGGCAGTGGCACACTCATGGCTACTACAGCCTTGACCTGCTGGGCTCAGGCCAGCCTTCCATCCCAGCCTCCCAAGTAGCTGGACTACAGGCACTCGCCACCACACGTGGCTAATTTTTTTTCTTTATTGTAGAGACAAGGTCTCACCAAGTTTCCCAGGCTGATCTCAAACCTCTGAGTTCAGGCAATCCTCTTGTGTTGGCCTCCCAAAGTGCTGGGATTTCAGGCATGATCCACCACTCACATCCGGTTTAAAATGCTTCTCTTCAGTTGGGAAAAAAGGAATAAGGGTTATAGATACTCTTGTGTAATAGTCAATGTTAATTAAGCTTAATTTACAGGTAATGCAGTGCTGTACTATGCACTAAAATCACCCAATTCAAAAATGCCTTGAATAGGGGTTTAGATGTATAGGTAACATAAGCACAGAGGATAAATTATTTTATTTCTGTTTTCCTTTAAATATTTCTTTTCTTTCTTTATTTTATTTTTATTTTTTTGGCAGAGTCTCACTCACTCTGTCACCCAGGTTGGAGTGCAGTAGCACAATCACAGCTCACTGTAGCCTCGACCTTTTAGGCACAGGTGATCCTTCCACGTCAGCCTTCCAAGTAACTGGAACCACAGGCGTGCGCCACCAGCATGGCTAATTTTTTACTTTATTGTAGAGACGAGGTTTTGCCAAGTTTCTCAGGCTAGTCTTGAACCCCTGTGCTCAGGCAATCCTCTCGCCTCCGCCTCCACCTCCCAAGTGCTGGGATTATAGGTATGAGCCACTGCTCCTGGCGACCTCCTTTTCTTCTAATGAAAGAAAATATTGGCTGGGTGTAGTGGCTCATGTCTGTAATCCTAACAGTTTGGGAGGCTGAGTCAGCAGGAGGGTCACTTGAGCCTAGGAGTTTGAGACCAGTCTGGGAAACATAGCGAGACCCTCTCTCTACAAAAAAAGAAGGAAAATATTGAATTTATTTTGAATCAGTATTGGCAAGTAGTCCCAGAAGTTTTTAACAGAACTGTATTCATTTTTATCAGACTGACCTGCTTTTCTAGGTTTGACTAATTTGAGAGAACATTAAATGTAAAAATGAATTTAGTATATTCATAAACAATCTATATTGCATTTATACTGTGAGCACCAAGTTTTTTTTTGTTTTTTGTTTTTTTTGTATGATTCAATTAAAACAAAGAGACCTTTAATCAAACCTAGTAGACCAGGAATTAGTAAATGTGTAGAAGTAGGTTTGTTAAAATTTAGATATGGGCCAGGCACAGTGTCTCAAGACTGTAATTGCAGCACTTTGGGAGGCCGAGATGAGGGGATTGCCTGAGCCCTTGGGTTTGAGACCAATCTGAGCAACTTGGCAAGACCTCGTCTCTACAATAAGTCAAAAAATTTGCCAGGCATGGCAGCGTATACCTGTAGTTCCAGCTACCTGGAAAGCTGGGGCAGAAGGATCCCCTGAGCCCAGCAGGTCAATGCTGGGGTAGCAGTGAGCATGCCACTGCACTCCAGCCTGGGCAACGGAGTGACACTCTGACTTTAAAAAGTAAATAAATAAAATTTAAATATGGTATAATTTTTAAAAATTTATTTTGCATGTTTTAAGTCACTCATAGTTGAAGTATCTAAGAAAACAAAGATTCTTTAGCTTTGATAATAACTTCTGAGATATTGATAATGAATATGTACACTTTAATTTGTTTAACAGTATTCTTGATGATCTTGCATTTTATTTATGATTGCATAATGGGGATTAATACTTAAAGAAGTCATAAATCTTAGTGTAAACTTGGATCTGAGAACTTTCCTGAAATAGCTTGGCATGCCATCTAATCAATAGGTGAATAATCATATATAAATTTGTTTGTCAGTAAATTATTCCACAGTTTCATCTTTGCTAAATTGCTGCTTTTTAAAAATCTTTTCAGCACATTAAAGAGGAAAAACAAGAATCTGAATTTCTACCCCCTGCTGCAGGAACATTTAATATCTCCATCAGTGGGGGTAAGTACTTTTTGGTTTTGATTTCTATTTTTTCAAAACCCATTTGAAAACAAATAGTTTCTGAGTTTAAGCTAGAAATGTTTAAGCCAAATGTGGTCATATGACTCTGTATTTCAGCTGCTTGTAGGTTGAGGCAGGAGGATCACTTGAGCCCAGGATTTGAAGCTAGCCCTGGCAACATAGTGAGACCCTGTCTCAAAAAAAAAAAAAGAAGAAGAAGAAATGTTTTGTCACAGGTGGTAGAAGTTGAGAAAGAACTCAGTTTTCATTTAGTACAATATATATGTTCAGACTCCTAAGTGATCTTTTATAATCCAGTAAAACACTCTGGAAAAGGTGTTACTATGTATGTATCTCAGTGTATTTCCATAGATCTCGTTCATAAATATCAACAGCTTGTGTTAGAAATTAAGCAGAAATTAGTATTGTGTTCTCCATTTGTGTGTGTGTATACAAGTTGATATGTGTTATACTTTGTTGTTTTTGGTAACAAAAACCTATATTTTACTTGGATGTATTATTTCCTTGTTGCAGACATTGATGGTTTAATCACTCAGGCTTTGCTGACAGGTAATTTTGAGAGTGCTGTTGACCTTTGTTTACACGATAATCGCATGGCTGATGCCATTATATTGGCCATAGCAGGTGGACAAGAACTCTTGGCACGAACTCAGAAAAAATACTTTGCAAAATCCCAAAGCAAAATTACCAGGGTATGTTGTTTTAACATTATCTTTCTCGCTTTTATTATAAAAGAAATACATCTTATTGTAGATAATTGAAATGCAGAAAACGATAAAAGAATTTTAAAAACTCATTCGTCTGCAGTGGCTGGGAGTGGCCACTGCACTCCAGTCTGGGTGACAGAGTGAGACTCCAACTCAAAAAAAAATAAAAAATAAAAACCCATCCGTAATTCCTTGATTCAGAAATAGTTGTTGGGAGTTTGGTGTGATTATTCCAGGTTTTGTTGCTTCCACTTATGAAAGAATTAAAAATATTTGTATATTATTTTAGAAAGTTTTAAATAAAATTCTAAAGGTACAAATTTTAGGGGTGGGGAGCACGCTTCATCAATAAGGGCACCTAATCTCAAACCAGGTGAAGTGGGGACCAAAGTGAGGCCCAAATTTTAACTGTACAATGACCGTTTCTATACCTAACCCTGAATTGTACAAATTGTAAAAATTTTTTTAACATCCTGTAATTCTGTCAGTAGATTGACACGTATCTTTTTATCCCTCTTTGTGTGCATTTGTAGAAGTTTTTTAAAATAGACTCAGGATCCTATATGTATATATATATGTATGGTTTTATTTTATTTTATTTTATTTTGTTATTTTTTATTTTTTTGAGTTGGAGTCTCACTCTGTCGCCCAGACTAGAGTGCAGTGGCCACTCCCGGCCACCGCAGCCTCGACCTGCTGGGCTCAGGCGATCCTTCCCTCTCAGCCTTCCAAGTAGCTGGAACTACAGGCGTGTGCTACCACGCCTGGCTAATTTTTTTGTTTATTGTAGAGATGAGGTCTCACCAAGTTGCCCAGGCGGGTCTCGAACCCATGGGCTCAGGCAATCCACTCACCTCAGCCTCCCAAGGTGCAGGATTACAGGCTGAGCCACCGTGCCCGACTTGGTTTTATTTTTAGATAGTATCACTTAACATTATTGTAAGCATTTTCCCACATCGTTTTCTTATAAACATTTTAATTGCTATATAACATCTTGTGGTAAGAAGTTGTATTGGTTCCCTTCTTTGGGGATGTTTAGGTAGTTTTCAATATATTGTTCTATTATAGGTAAACACCCTTGTTTAACAGTGATAAACACCTTCAGTGAGCCTACAGATTTGTGCAAATGTCTGATTATTTGATTGGGCTGTTGTTGTACCAGAGGAATTTCTGGCACAGAGGGTCTAAACATTTTTAAGCCTCCTGCTTGGTGTCCTTTCTACAACCTAAAGTAACTTTATGGAAATCATTTTTCCTAACAGTGGTGCCAGCGTTGAGTTTCCCAGCACTGCCTATCTCTCTGTTTCTGGTGGCCACACAGGCTGCCTTTCCATTCCTCTCTTACTCCATGTCCCTTTATCCCTGGGCAATCCACTCACCTCAGCCTCCCAAGTGTTCCCTTGGCCCAGAATTCTCTAGTGTTCCCTTGGCCCAGAATTCTCTTGATAAAGTTAGCCCCTGCTTGTCCTTTAGATCCCATGTCAAAAGTCTACATGTTGAGGCAGTGTTTCCTGATCTGTCCAGCCAGGTCATGTCTTCCTGTTAAGTGTTCTTTATTTTATTTTAGATTCGGGGGGTACATATGCGGGTTCGCTACATGGGCATATTGTGTGTTGGTGGGGATTGGGTCTCACGTGGCCCATGCCCTGGATAGGGAACGTTGTGCCCCATATAAATGCTCTGACAGCACCCTATACCTTCCTTCTCAGCACTTTATGAAATATGTTGGTGATTTTTTTTTCTTTTTTTTGAAAAATAGTTCCATTTATTATGTCATATGATTCAAGAATAGACTTCATTTTGCTGCTGCTATATTTGGCATGAAATACCATGAATTATAGTTTGGAAAGATATGATCGATTAGGCAGAATTAATTTTTATTAATATTCTAAAGACTTGTAATTCTCCCTTTGCTTCCCTTTCCCAAGCTCATCACTGCAGTGGTGATGAAGAACTGGAAAGAGATTGTTGAGTCTTGTGATCTTAAAAATTGGAGAGAGGCTTTAGCTGCAGTATTAACTTATGCTAAACCAGATGAATTTTCAGCCCTTTGTGGTAAGAAATGAGCTTTATGTTTAACTACATTACATATATGGCATAGTATATTATAAATAAAATTAATGACAAATTTTATTGAAAATTTGTATAAACTTAGTGATCACAAAACAGTTCTCATGTGAGTGCTTTTCTCAGAATTATTAAATACCCTACTTCTCCACACCTACTTATTATTTTTTAAAATACTGTTTAGTGATTTTAGTTTCAGACAGACTGGAGTTGGAATCTTGCCTCTGCCACTTAACTAGCTATATGACCTAGAAAAAATTTCTTTCTAAGCCTCAGTTTATTCATCTATAAAATGGCACATAAGTAACTCTCACTTAACAAATATTAGCTTTGATAAAATTAATAATTACAATATTTAAGTAGAAATAACCATTATAGGCCATGACTAAGTTGGTGGTTAATAAAGTATAAGAACAAACCATTTGGTGCCTTGAAAGTATTAGGGTTTTTCTGTTCAAATACTGCCTTTAGGGTTTTCTGTTCAAATGCTATTCCCCCATGTATTGTTCTTTCTAATATAATTCTGAATATCAGTTCTACAGCTACATCCAGTCTTTTTTTTTTTTTGATTTGGAGTCACACTCTGTCACCCAGGCTGGAAGGCAGTGGCACGATCCCGGACACCGCAGCCTCAACCTGCTGGACTCAGGCAATCCTTCTGCCTTAGCCTTCCAAGTAGCTGGAACTACAGACACACATCATCATACCTGGCTAATTTTTTGATTTATTGTAGAGGTGAGGTCTCGCCAAGTTGCCCAGGCTGGTCTCAAACCCATGGACTCAGGCAGTCCTCTTGCCTCAGCCTCCCAAAGTGCTGGGATTATAGTCATGAACCATTGTGCCTAGCCTATATCCAGTCTTGAGCAATCATGTATTATATCTGCTTTGTTACCCACTTCCATTCACTTGGCAAGTAGATCTTTACTAAGCGTATGGACTAGCCTGATTTCTCCCTGCTACTTGGTGGTTGGGAAGCTCAGTCCACACCTCTGAAATACTGCTGAGCTGCTCATGACTTCACCCACAGGTGGCTTTACATGAAGTCTTCCTTTGTTTTCCTCTTCTTTCTAGATCTTTTGGGAACCCGACTTGAAAGTGAAGGAGATAGCCTGCTGCAGACCCAGGCGTGTCTCTGCTACATCTGTGCAGGGAATGTAGAGAAGCTGGTTGCATGTTGGACTAAAGCTCAGGATGGCAGCCACCCTTTGTCCCTGCAGGTTAGTGTCTGTCGCAAAGAAGGTATTTACTTTTTAGTGTTGTCTATCATCCTCCTTATGATCAAGTTATGTTCCAGAAATTCATTTGTTCCATAAGTTCCTCACTTTTACCTAACTTGTTCACGTTTTAGAAGCTCTTTTGCTGGATAATTGTATGCGTTTATTGCTATTTGGAGAAGCAGAGTTTCAGATTTTGGGATAGTAAAATGGGGTTGCAGTGGTTTTTAAGAGCAAGTCTGTGGTTTGGTAGTTGATTGGGGGAGATTGGTGGCAAGAACCTAGGAGATAGCTGTAGGGTCGACTTCTACCTCAAGCTTCTCTCCCACCTCCAGCAGCCCTGTCTTCCTTGAGCGAAAAAAGAAGCAGCATGGGTAAGGAATTGGGGCATCTCCAGTGTCAGTAGACAGTCTTTAGGGTTGAGGAAAAATGAAAATGGGAGGTGAATGGAATCTTTGGTAACATCAGTGCACAAGTAGGAGTGGAAGTGAAAGAGGTGGGACTGTGCTCAGGCAATGAGGAGCTAGAGATTGAGAGTTTGTCCTTGACATTCCAGCAACAGAGTCTTAGGGTAATTTTCATTTTTCTCTTTCTCTCTGTAAAAGATTTTCTCAGTAAGGTCATTGCCATAAAGATCACTGTTGAAACTAAAAACTAGGTAGGAAATCAAGGTTTTCCTATTAAGTTCTCCTGAGAGTAAAACACTAGTTGCACACTTCTGGATTTGTGCACTTATGAAAGGCAGCTAGGCGGGGTATTCTTATGCTTTGTACTGAAGCATAGCTCCCTACTATTGAAAGAATTGCTGTTGAAGAGCACCATGAGAAACATTGAGTTAAAATAGGAAGCTCATTTGGAGATCACATGCCTTTGTCTAGTAGGATTGTTTATATGGGGAGATGGTGTGATAGTTCACTCATAATTCCTTTCATACCTGTTGGAACACAGTTCCTGTCACCTTCACTTTGTATTTGCCTATTTTAGCTCACTAGACAAATCTCTGGTAGATTAAAGATGTTTAGGAGAAGGTGGTGACCCATGTCCCATCCATGAGTAAGGGCCGTTCCCCCTCCTCACTCCTTCTCCAGTTCCCTAAGTGGTAGCCATGCTTTTCTAAGAGGGATCATTGTAGGTATTTTGCTTTTAGTGGACTCTGTAAACCTTAGCAACTCTTTATCTTTTCTTGCTTCCTCTTTTGTACATGTTCTTGATATTTCTGCTTATTGCTCTCTCACTCTTTCTTTTTTGTTTTATTTAGGATCTGATTGAGAAAGTTGTCATCCTGAGGAAAGCTGTACAACTTACCCAAGCTATGGATGCCAATACCGTGGGAGTTCTTTTGGCTGAGAAGATGAGTCAGTATGCCAATTTGTTGGCAGCTCAGGGCAGTATTGCTGCAGCGTTGGCTTTTCTTCCTGACAACACCAATCAGGTAATTAGAATTGACTGTTTTTTGGGTAATATTTTAGTAAGGTGAGTCTAGTAGATACCACTTGGTATTAGGCAAAAACATACTAGCGAGTGGAATGTTTACAGCAGTTAATTCCTATCACCTGACTGTATATAAATGTTATTGACAATACTTAAGGATATTTTCGTTGTCCCCAAGCTGTGTCAAAGAGATGGGATGCTCTTGTAGTGTGATAGAAGCCCTTGTACTGAGGGACACAGGACTTTAGGAAAGTGAGTGGAATGGACCAGCTTTTTATTTCTGAAGCCAAATGCTGATTCTTCTTAGAAGGTTCTTTGTGGGAATCTTGTATATTGAAAAGCTATAAATGTTAATACTTAGTCAAATGAATGGGATTATTAACATTTTAAAATCTCTACACATGCCACCCCAGATATTGTTGAAGAAGTTAATTCTGTATGCCATATAGTCTAGTACCGTCTGTGGGCAAGTAAATTTTTTAAGTTTTCAGGGCAGCAGGAACTACAAGCATTCTTAATTGTTGTCCTTAGTTGGTGTATAATAAAACATGGGTCTTATAGTTCCAGCTACTTGGAAGTCTGAGGAGGAAGCATCACCTAAGCCCAGCAGGTGGAGGCTGCGGTGGCTGTGAGCCTGCCCCTGCACTCCAGCCTGGGTAACAGAGAGACTCCTAGTCAAAAAAAAAAAAAAAAGTATCTCTTTCTCAGATTACCATTTTTTTGTCACCATTGTTAAACATGCCTTGGTGATTGTTTTTCATTGTGTGTGGTGTGTGTGTGTTTTGAATCAGAGTCCCACTCTGTCACCTAGACTGGAGTGCAGTAGCATGATCATGGCTACCGCAGCCTCAACCTGATAGGCCCAGGCAGTCCTTTCGCCTCAGCCTTCCAGGCAGCTGGAACTACAGGCACATACCACCATGCCTGGCTTTTTTTTTTTTTTAATTGTGGGGTTGAGGTCTTGCCATATTGCCAGGTTGGTCTAAACTCCTAGACTCAGGCATTCCTCTTGCCTCAGCCTCCCAGAGTGCTGGAATTGATTACAGGCATGAGCCACTGCTCCCAGCCTATTTGTATTTTTTTAAATAGTTCTATGATTTCTGTGCATTGCATAACTACAAGGAAACATCAGAAGAGCAGTGGAAATAAGTGCCATTGGCCATAGTAACCATGAGAGGGGCATAATTCAGATCCCTGCCTCAGTTCCATGACAGTTGGCACTGTATGTCATGGGCCATTGGTGCCAGTCTTGCGTATTAGAGGCCATGATATCAAATCCTCACGTACCAGAGTCTGTTGTGTAACACACAGCATTGTGAACAAAAAAGGGTCTCTCGAATGAGCAGCTTACTTTAGGAAAATCAACGTTCTTTCCTTTAGTTGGATGTGCCCTAATAATTTGCTTTGTTTTTTTCCATTGCTTCTTTTAGCCAAATATTGTGCAGCTTCGTGAGAGACTTTGTAGAGCACAAGGAGAGCCCATGCCAGGACACGAATCACCTAAAGCTCCTTACGAGAAGCAGCAGCTGCCCAAAGGCAGGCCTGGACCAGTTGCTGGCCATCCCCAGATATCAAGAGTTCATACTCAACAGTACTACCCCCAGGTGAGTGATGTGTTCAGGTGAAGTTAGAAACATTTCTGTATTTCTACTCAAATTGGTGGTTTTAGTTGACTGAGCAAGATATTCTCTGATATGGTAAAACCAGACAGTATATTGTTTAATAGTTATACTTACTAGATTCTTGAAGTGGTATTTAAGATCTGCTTTTTGAAATCTTTCCTTTCATCTGGTCAAACTTTATATTTTAGATACAAATTAGTTTTAAGCTCTTCAGGGAGACTTGCTTATTTCTCTGCCACTCAAACTTACACATGTCCATCTGTTCTTGAAACTTCTATTTGATTCATCTAACAAGTTATAAGTAAAGTATTAGGAGGCTGGGTGTGGTGGCTCCCAGTGCTTTAGGAGACCAAGGCTGGAGGAGGCCAGAAATTCAAACCCAGCTTGAGATCCTAACATACAAGACCCCATGTCTACAAAAAATTAAAAAATGAATAAAAGTAGCAGGAACAATCATGTTGGTTACTTGGTTAATTTTCTAAAATAATTTTGGAAAATGATCTCTTCAGTATTCTTTTCTGAATCATTAGTATAGGTTTATTGTGTCTTCTGTTTCTGTACGATAAAGAGTATCCAGAATATAGAGTTTTTTTTTCTTGACAACTTGTCTATTAGAAAAAAATAAAAGACTAAAGGTCTATGAAGTTGTAGATCATGTGGAGTGTGAAAAGGATTAGTAATTTTTTATTTAAATTTAAATATTTGGTGTCATAAAATGTGACCTCTTATTATCTTTGTTTCATGTAGAAACTTTAGCATTTCCAGATCAGCAGATAACTTTCATGTCCTTAAATGAAAGATATTTTTTTCACAAATAATAAATGA
Organism: Tarsius wallacei; assembly: GCA_963574415.1. NCBI lineage: Eukaryota > Metazoa > Chordata > Mammalia > Primates > Tarsiidae > Tarsius > Tarsius wallacei. The sequence goes on from CAUYQG010022054.1 coordinate 19,904, forward strand.
TCTTGGTAGACAGCAAAGTTAACAGGTACCCTGCCTATTTTATTTTTTATATTTTGAGTTGTGGTCTCACTCTGTCACCCAGGCTGGAGTGCAGTGGTATAGTCACAGCTCACCACATCCTTAAGCTCCTGGGCTCAAGCAATCCTCCTGCCTCAGCCTTCTGAGTAGCTGAGACTACAGGTATGCTCCACCATGTCCAGCTAATTTTAAAATTTTTTTGTAGAGATGGGGGGTCTCGCTTTGTTGTCCAGGCTGGTCTCAAACTTTTGACCTCAAGCAATCCTCCCGCCTCAGCCTCTCAAAGTGTTGAGATTACAGCGTGAGCCACCACGTCCAGCTTTCTATTTTAAAATAGAATACATTGCTTATAGAATTGACAGGGTCTTTACATTTTGTTATAGCAAAAGTAAATATAAAAATCTTGAAAACAAAAAAAATGAATTAATACTCCTTTTTCTGTTATACTTTTGGTAAACAGACTGGTACTTAGTTCAGATAGATTGTGTCTGAATATAACTGTTAACTATCTAGAATACTCTGTATTTAGATTTTTTTCATTCATTTGACAAATTTTTACTGAGTTATTGGAGTGCCTGGCATTGTTCTAGCTGTTAGGAGGGTCTGCTTGTGAACAAAATAGACTAAGTTCCCTCACGTCATGGAGATAGCACTAGACTTAGAAGGACTATGAAAGAGGTGGGACACATCAGATGATGGCTTGGAAAACTGAGAAGCAGAGATGTCAGGCGATCCACTGGTTATTCAAGACACAGAGATGGAATTTCTCAGCATCATGTGATTGGTTAACAGCCAAGTTGGGATTAGAATTTCCAGGCACCTTGTATTAGACCAGACAGTCTCTCAGGGTATAGAAACAAGGCAGGTTCTACATTGGGAGAAGAGAGTACTTGTCCTTGGACTATCTGCCTTTCTGGGAAAAAGTAAAAACACTGAGACGTTTTTGTTATACTTTGATTTACTAGTCTTCCACTCTAAAGAAGATTTAAAAATTGAATCATAAGTCTAACAGTTGTTTCTTGATTAAAACTTACGATATGCTAAAGGCAGGAGGGTTGTGTTAGTAAGTGGAGTAAGGGGCCGGATGGCAGGACGAATTGGAGGGAGTGCCACTCCCACTTCGATTAACTCAGCCTTGCTTTTACAGTTGACCTTGAACCACACAGGGTTTGGAGGTGCTGACCCATGTGCACTGATGAACATCTGCATACAACTCTTGACTCCCCCAAATCATAACTCCTAATCACCCGCTATTGATTGAGCCTTGTCAATAACATGAACAGTCTGTTGATGTGTGTTATGTATGCTATATACTATATTACAGTAAAGTAAGCTAGAAAAAAGAGAATGTTGCTAAGAAAGTCAAGAAAATAGGCTGGGCATGTGGCTCACACCTGTAATCCTGGCACTTTGGGAGGCGGAGGCGAAAGAATTGCCTGAGCCCACATTCAAGACCAGCCTGGGCAACATAGTGAGACTTTGTCTCTACAACAAATAAAAAAAATTAGCTGGGTGTGGTAGCATGGGCCTGTAGTTCCAACTACTTGGAAGGCTGAAGCGGAAGGATTGCCTGAGCCCAGCAGGTTGAAGCTGCGGTAGCCGTGATCATGCCACAGCACTCTAGCCTGGGAGACAGAGTGAGACTCTGACTCAAAAAAAAGAAAGAAAAATCAAGAAAATAGGAAACCATGTATCTGCTATTCATGAAGTGGGCGTGGGTTGTCATAACAGTCTTCGCCCTTTCGTCTTCATGTTTAGTAGACTGAGGAGGAAGGCAGGGGCTGGACTTGCTGTATCGTGTGGCAGAAGTGAAGGAGGTAGAAGTGGTAGGAGAGGCAGGAAAGTCTGGGACACCCTGCCTGTAGTGGGCCTGAGCAGGTCAAGCCCGTGTTGTTCAAGGGTCAACTGGATTCACTTTTAAAATATATTTCAGAGTGTCTGCAAAGATTTTCTTGACAAAAAGGATTTGATGGCTTAAAAAAAATCGAAACCACTGGCCTTCAGGGTCAGCAGCTGGCCTGGAAATCCAGAGACCTGGCATCCTCACTGAGTCACATGACCTCACCAGGCCCCCTTATTTCTCAGGATCTTGCTTTGCTTTACCCAGTGAAAATGGGTGGGGTTAGACTGGATGACCTGTAATATTCGGCTTCAGTGTTCTCTGTGTGATTTTTAAGCTTCATCTGAGACTAATATGATTTTTGTGGCTATAATGAAATCCAAAAAAGGGACCTTATAGTGATATGTTTGAGTTAGTAGTAGCATGAATACTGTTAGTGCTTCCAAAAAATCACATTTTTGCTCAATTATTTTTTTGGGGGGAATGTCTTCTTTCCATCCCTACCTACAAAGCATCACTTGGCCACCTTCTCTGAAGCTTGAATGGGTATTCTTATGCTTTGGCTTAGGCTTTCGTGTTGACACTTCTCCAAGCCCGCCTTCTGGTTTTTTGTGACTGCATTGTCTATTAGAGTCCTGGCTACCTGTTGGCAGCTGCTTACGTAGTGTATGTTACCTTGCTGCTCTTCCTTTTTGCTTTGCCTCTGGCAGTTAGTACCTTTTGGGTTATTTTTTCTTTTTTTAACGTTTTCATTTTTATTTTCTGTGATTGGTATTTCTTTGTTCAATTCAGGTTAGAATTGCCCCTACTGTCACTACCTGGAGTAACAAAACTCCCACTGCCCTTCCCAGCCATCCACCTGCAGCCTGTCCCTCTGACACACAGGTATATCCTTCGTTATTCCTCTTTGGGCGGGATTCCGCTCACCTGCATATGTAGTTCAGTATTCTCTGCCCACTCCCTTAAGCCCCCACCCCTGCACCATCTGCCTGCCTGCTCATTGCATTTAATGCTTTTAGGACGCAAGAAGCGTCATTAGCACAGTTAATTTCCTTACCCTTCTCCTTCTTCTGCAGTTCTAAATTGATTTGAACTAGAAAACATCAACCAAGGTTCTGACAGTGATCTAAATCTGATTTCACTGAAGATTTTTTTCTTTTTTCTTTTTTTTAAAGCATTGCAGAAATTGAAGAGAAACAAAAGTTCCCTTTATGGCATATTTATTCCTAAATTTCCAGAGTGTGGAATAGTGGATGGAAATTAGTAGAGACGGAAAATCCTGGTGCCTTTCATCAATATCACTGACCTGTTTCATGAGGTCGTTAGCATCTTTGGCCATTCATTGCAATGACTACTTCAGATTTGTCTAATCTTTAAATCATTTGGAATGTGTTGCTCAGAAAATACACTGTTCTGAGGAGATAGGATATGCAAATTGCAGTGTTTCTTGTGCAACTTTTAAAAATAAACATAGAATTCCATTTCAGAGCTCTTAAGCCCACCTGGTAAAGTTCCAGTTCCAATTATAATCCTTCTTTTTACCATGTTGTCATTTGCTAGGGAGAGAACCCTCCACCTCCGGGCTTCCTACTGCGTGAAAATGTTACTCCGAACACTGCCTCCCAGCTGCCCACGCCACCAGGCCACATGCACACCCAGGGGCCACCTTATCCACAGCCACAGCGTAAGTGGTGCGGTCCTCTTGGCCTTTCATAGCATCAGTTCTTAGCTAATGTAGTAACTGTTTGCTTTGAAGCTCCAAAGTCATGGTCAAATCAATGTTGACAAAGTAAGAACCATTCTGTGAAGGAATCCTGAGTTCCTGCTGTGGAGAACACGGTTTCCTGAAGAGGCATCCTGAGTCCGTGTGCTGGGAAGCAGCTCCTTTGTCACCCTGTTTAGAACAGTGGACCCTGCCCCCAAGCCATTACCGTGACCTGCGAAGTGTACTGTGATTTGGGTATAAAGAAAGAGAATTTTAGAAATTATTCAGTACACACTTTTTTCCTTCAGACAAGGTGACACAGACCACTTTTGAACAATGGTTCCAAGGGGCATTTGTTGATGTTTTTCCATTTAATTTATGTATTTGTTTTTAACAGAGTCTTCTTTTAGGGCAGTCCTAGATTCACAGCAAAATTGAGCAGAAAGTACCAAGTGTCCCACTCCTGGCAGCTGCACCAGAGCCGCAGATAGTTTCATTTAGGCCTACACTGATGCCTCATCATCACCCAGCATCCACAGTTCACATTAAGGTGCACCCTTGGTGTTGGACAGTCACCCTTGGTTCTGAGAGATATCTACTATTGGCACTTTTTTTTTTTTTTGGGGAATCTCACTCTGTCACCCAGGCTGGAGTACAGTGGCACACTCACGGTCACCCCAGCATCGACCTGCTGGGCTTCAGCAATCTTTCCACCTCAGCCTTCGAAGTAGCTGGAACTACTGTTGCGCACTACCATGCCCAGCTAATTTTTGATGTATTATAGAGACGAGGTCTCACCAAGTTGCCTGGGCTGGTCTCAAACCTGTGAGCTCAGGCAATCCACTCACCTCAGCCTTCCAAAGTGCTGGGATTATAAGCTGAGCCACCAAACCTGGCCATTTTTTTTTTTCTTTTGAGTCGGAATCTCACTCTATTGCCTAGGCTGGAGTGCAGCGACACGCTCACAGCCACCACAGCCTCGACCTGCTCGGCTCAGGTGATCCTTCCACCTCAACCTTCCAAGCAGCTGGAACTATAGGCATGCGCCACCATGCCTGGCTAATTTTTTTATTATTATTATTAATTATAGAGACAGGGTCTTACCAAGTTGCCCAGGCTGGTCTCAAACACTTGGACTTAGGCAATCTTCTCACCTCCACCTCCCAAAGTGCTGGGATTATAGGCGTGAACCACTGCACCCAGTGCCAGCATTTTTTTTTTTTTTTTTTGTAGAAAATAATTACACTTGGAAAGTAAAATATCACCACCTTCAAATTTTAAATTAAAAGCAAAAAAAACCTTAAAAATCTCAAAGAGGATAAAATTATATGACTTAACAACTACTACAAAAACAAGACAACTTTATCTTGTAAGAGCTAGTCCTAACAAGCATATTCTGTGCTAAAGTGGATGTTCTTACTCACCTTGATGACAGATTTGAAGCAACGTTTCATTCAAGAGCTTAATGTGAAAGTGCTATCTTCAGAGTTACTGACAGGAAACAGACTACTTCTACTAGATTCATTCCATAGAGTTTCACACCTGTCCTTTGTCAATGCAGAATATGATGGCATTAAAATCTCCCTACTCTATGTTTAGGTCTTTGCATTAAAACATAAGGTGGCTGTTTTGCCTAATTGTTTACTAACTGACTACATATAGTATTAAAATATTGGATAGAACACATTTTGTCAAGGATCATAGAGTTGAATATTAATTTGGAATTGTGCTCAAACTCAAACTCAGAATTGGAGTAGCTGGTGATTTTTCTAGTTGTTGGAAAAGACATTTGAAACATAACAGTGGTGCTCATTCCACAGTTATTGGATGGGGGCGGGTCTTGAGCTGCCACCTTTGTCTGTAAAGGAGGTGCTTAGAATACATAACTTCTGCATAGTTCCATCTGCTGGTCACTGCAGTCTTCACAAGAACAGGAAAAGTAGTAGAAAAGTGTCAGTCTTGGCAGTTCTTGGGCTTGATGATTTAAAGATTTTTATAACCAGCAGCCATTTGGGGATGACATTTTTCATATATTGAATCTATGATTTTAAGTATATCTAGGACATCTAAGCCTTAAAAGCATAGTGTATTATAATTGTTAATTTGGAATTGTAACTTACTGTTGTAAAAATAGTAATTGAAATAATTTCTGTAGAGTGAGATGATAACGTTTTAGTTGTCTACTGCTGTCTGAATAAGTGTGTGGCTAACTCCAATTTCTGTTTCTCTCCTTGGTGTAGCCTATCAACCAGCCCAGCAGTATTCCTTCGGAGCAGGCGGGTCAACTGCGTACCGACCTCAGCAGCCTGTTGCTCCTCCTGCTTCCAGTGCTTACCCTAACACCCCTTACTTCTCTCCTGCTTCTTCCTATCCTGGGCAGTCTCAGCTCTACGCAGCACAGCACCAGGCCTCTCCGCCTGCCCCCAGCCCCACTGCTTCTTTCCCTCCTCCCCCCTCATCTGGAGCATCCTTCCAGCATGGCGGACCAGGAGCTCCACCATCGTCTTCAGCTTACGCACTGCCTCCTGGAACAACAGGTACACTGCCTGCTGCCAGTGAGCTGCCTGCGTCCCAGAGAACAGGTCTGCGCTTGAAAGAGATTTGGTTTGGCTCCCTCCTTTATTTTTTTATGAACAGATGGGTGGATAGAGGAGTATTATTTCTAACTGTTTGTAAACTGGGCAATGTGAGGCATTGACTGAGTTTTTATGAGGACTTCTAAAACTGTTTTTAAAAGTGTGATTCTCCAGTAATGAACTTTAGTTGCTAGATGAGGAGAACTTTAGAGCTACAAAAGGGTAGGATTGAATTTGAAGTCAGTGGTTAGAAGGTATTGGCAAGATAAGTGGTAGTTGGAATTGGATTTGGTTAACACTAATTTCTTTACTTGAGCAAAGCTATGCTCTGTGTTCTTACTGAGAAGTTAACAATTTTTAAAATTATTTGGCAGCTTAAACTCATTCATGAAATTAAACAATATATTTAATGAGGTTGTCCAGATTTTATCATTATGTTTATCTGAAAGGGTGCAGAGTGATCTCAATATGCTTGACTAAGAAAAGAGGGAGAGACTACAGCTCTGCCAGAGAGAAGCTGTGAGACAACAGGAAATCAGCATGCAGTAGGGCAATGAGGCAAAACTGACTGCTCTTTCAGGCATTTTGGAAATGTCCAGAGTTTTTTTTGGTCTGCTAGTGTAGTTGTGCCAGATACTTTTAATTAAAATCATAATTTTTAAAAATTTGTATAGTGAATACACATTTTAATTAATATTATTTTAATTGATAAATTATAATTGTATTCATTTATAGGTTGCAGTGTAATGTGTTAGCATAGGTATGTAGTGTGGAATTATTAAATCAAGCTAATTAACAGATCTGTTATCTCACTTATAATTTTTTATGATGGTGAGCTACTTATTTAGTAAGGTTTTTTTTTGTTTATTTTTTGCTTTTTTTTTGAGTCAGAGTCTCACTCTGTCACCCAGGCTGGAGTGCAGTGGCACACTCACAGCCACCACAGCCTCGACCTGCTGGGCTCAGGTGATCCGTCCGCCTCGGCCTTCCAAGTAGCTGGAACCACAGGCATGTGCCACCACACCTGGCGGATTTTTTTTATTTGTTGTAGACACAAGGTCTTGCCATGTTGCTCAGGCTGGTTTCGTCTCCGCCTCCCAAAGTGCTGGGATTACAGACGTGAACCACTGCACCCAGTTTTATAAGTTATTTTTATCACTTATGTATATTACAGTTAGAGCATTATGTTACTTTTTAATAGGTAGGTTTCACTCTAAGTAAGAGGGGCCTTAAAAGTGTGTTATAAGCAAAGAATCTGTGGATCAAATATGGCTGAGAACGACATACAGCCGAGCAGTGAGAGGACAGGCTTTGGGTTAGATTGGCTGGGTTTGTATCCTAGCCTTATGACAACTGTGTGATCTTGACTTACTCAATTTCTTAAGCCTCAGTTTCCTCAGAGAATAATAATAGTGTCACCGGGCATGATGGCTCAAGCCTGTAATCCCAGCACTTTGGGAGGCTGAGGTGAGAGGATTGCCTGAGCCCAAGGGTTCAAGACCAGCCTGGGCAACTTGGTGAGACCTCGTCTCTACAATATATAAAAAAAAAAAATTAG
>CAUYQG010022056.1:0-18051 GCA_963574415.1 Tarsius wallacei
CACGCCTGGCTAATTTTTTGATTTATTGTAGAGATGAGGTCTCGCTTGCCCAGGCGGGTCTCGAACCCGCGGGCTCAGGCAATCCACTCACCTCAGCCTCCCAAGGCGCGGGATTACAGGCTGAGCCACCGAGCCTGGCTATATTCTCAGATTTTAACAAATTTAGTTTTAACTATATTTATTTAATGTTCAAAACTATGCTGTGCATGGTAGCTCAGGCCTATAATACTAGCACTTTGGGAGGCCAAGGCAGGAGGACTGCTTGAGGCCAGGAGTTCAAGACCAGCTTGGGTAATGTAACAAAACCCTGTCTCTACAAACACACACACACACACACACACACACACACACACACACACACACACACCCCCAAAACAAAAAATGCTGAATGTCAAACTTAAAAAATTATCAGCAGCCAGGCATGGTGGCTCAGGCCTGTAATTCCAGCACTTTGCGAGGCAGAGGAGAGAGACTGCCTGAGCCCTGGGGTTTGAGACCAGCCTGGGCAACTTAGCAAGACTTCATCTCTACAATAAATCAAAACAAATAAAAAATGTATTTATGTGGTGGCACGTGCCTGTAGTCCCAGCTACTTGGGATGCTGAGATGGAAGGATCACCTGAGCCCAGGAGGTCAAGGCTGCCATGAGTTGTGATTATTGTGATCCTGCCACTATACTCCAGCCTGGAAGACAGAGTGAGACTCTGACTCAACAAAACAAACAAACAAAAAAAACAGGTGTGGTGGCATATACCTGTAGTCCTAGCTACTAACAGACTGAGGCAAGAAGGATTGTTTGAGCCCAGGAAATTGAGGCTGAGGTGAGCCATGATCTGTTATTGTACTTCAGTCTGCGAGACAGAGACCCTCTCAAAAGAAAAAAAAAAGATTTTCCTTTATGTTGAAAGTTGTTGCCTTATAAAAACAATCCTCCAAAGAAAGCTAACATAAATAGTATAGTACAAAAATAATTTTTGAATGCTGTACTGACAAATACTTCTTTTGTTTTGAGCAGCAAAAAAGGAATACATATTTTATTGATGTTAATTTATGTACACAGAAGGTTTTACAGAAAAGAAGTAAAAATCCCGTAGAGATACTTCTAAAAATGCTCCCAGGCAATCAAGGCAAAAAAAATATTTAAGCATTAATGCATACAAAGTCTTTTAGTTCAACATATGTATGTGTGTGTGTGTGTCGCGCGTGTGTGTGTGTATATATGTATATGTGTGTGTGTGTGTGTGTGTGTATATATATATATGTATATATATATATATATATGTATATATATGTGTCAACCTGCTGGGCTCCAGCGATCCTTCAACCTCAGCCTTCCAAGTAGCCGGAACTACAGGCGTGTGCTACCATGCCTGGCTAATTTTTTTATTTATTTATTGTAGAAATGAGGTCTCACCAAGTTGCCTGCACTGGTCTTGAACCCGCGGGCTCAGGCAATCCACTCACCTCGGCCTCCCAAAGTGCTGGGATTACAGGCTGAGATCACAAAACTGGCCAACACATATTTTTAATCAATAAGCAAATATCCTTAAGATGTACACTAATCTTTTATTGAGGTAATATTCATATGCAGTGAAATGCACAGGTCTTAAGTATACAATTTGTTGAGTTTTAGAAATGCTCACACCTGTGTAACCATCACCCCAATCAAGAAATAGAACACTTCTACAATCTTTTTTTTCTTTTTTTTTTTTTTTGAGTCGGAGTCTCCACTCAGCCAGGCTGGAGTGCAGTGGCACGCTCATGGTCACTGCAGCCCCGACCTGCTGAGCTCAGGTGATCCTTCTGCCTCAGCCTTCCAAGTAGCTGGAACTACGGACATGCACTACAATGCCCGGTTTATTTTTTTATTTACTGTAGAGACAAGGTCTCACCAAGTTGCCCAGGCTGGTCTTGAACCCTTGAGCTTAGACAATCCTCTCACCTCAGCCTCTCAAAGTGCTGGGATTACAGGTTTGAGTCACCACACTCAGCCTATTTCTACAATTTTAATAATTTTTATTCACCACGCCCAGCTCATTTCTACAGCTCCATCCCTCATAAGCAACCACTATTCTGATTCTACCTCCACTGGCTTTAGAGGAGTCTAAATTTCATATAAATTACATCATATAACATGTACTCTTGGGTCTGGCTTTTTTTTACTCTATATAATGTCTATGAATTGCAGCTATGTGACTGTAATATCAATAGTTCATTTTTTTTACTTTATTACTGATTAGTATTCCGTTTTATGAATCCACATTTGTTTACCCATTCTCTTATAGATAGACACTTGAGTTGTTTCCAACTTTTGGCTTTTATGAAGTAAACTGCTTGCTTATTTGTGTATAAGTCTCTTTGTGAACACATCTTTTCATTCTCTAGGGTTAAATACCTAGGAGTAGAATTGCTGGGTCATAAGTCAGATATATTTAACTTTATAGGAAACTTCCAAACAGTTTTCCCAAGTAGTTATACAATTTTAAATTCCCACTAGCAATGTTGAAGAGTTCTAGTTGCTCTAAATTCTCACCAATATTTGGTGTAACCAGTCTAATTTTATTCTTTTCAGTGGGTATAAAATAGTATCTCATTGGGGTTTTAATTTCTATTTCTCTGATGATGTATGATGAAATTCAGTACCTTTTCTTGTGCTTACTAGCTATTAGTAGATTTCTTTTTTTTGAGTTGGAGTCTTGCTCTGTCGGCCAGACTGGAGTGCAGTGGCACACTCCCGGCCACCACAGCCTCGACCTGCTGGGCTCCGGTGATCCTTCCACCTCAGCCTTCCAAGTAGCTGGAACTACAGGTGCGTGCCACCACGCCCGGCTAATTTTTTGATATATTGTAGAGATGAGGTCTCCCTCATAAATTCATCCAGTAATTCTAACACATTTTTTTTCTGAAAAACTTTCCTTTCCTCAATAAATTGCCTTGATGTCTTTGTAAAAAAATGAACTGATCATACATATCACACATAATTTCAATGGTTGTAGTCTCCAAAATAATTTAGAATGATATAGATTTGATTTTAAAAAAACTAATTTGTACAGTGATTCAGTGACTTATTGGAATAACAAAATAACCTTTACCTCCACATCTTGGACAGTCCTTGGTTGGGCCATGCATAATTTATTAAGCAGCTGAAAAATCAGCTCTTCAATATAATAGAGAGACTCTTCATTAGCTGAGAGATTGGGATGTACTTGCTCCTGAACCTTTAAAAAAAAGTTGAATAAAAGTCAAAGAGAATCATATACATAATTAATAATATTTTACTAGACTGTTACTCAAAATCAGATATAAAACACAAAATGAAAAAAAAAGTATTAGTTGGTCTCTGTAAATTTTTCTTAGTTCACAGAGCAGCAGTTTATAAACTTTTTTAGACACTTTGAAAAATCTCTGGAAAGCCATTGAATCCTCTCTTCCCTACCACCAAAAAGAATATACACATACAATATTCTATCTTTTCTGAGGAATAGTGGATTACCTGAAGTCAACTAATGAATCTACTAGAAGTCTAAACTAATGAATCTACTAGAAGTCTATGCATTAGGTCCTTAATCCCAGTAATAGGAGTATCTCTGAAAAAACCACATTCCTTTACAAATAATAGAGGCGCTCTGTGAAATAAACACAATGACATGCACATCTTACTGTCACCATCTAGCTATGCTGAATCCCTCCCTCCCTCCCTCCCTCCCTCCCTCCCTCCCTCCCTCTCTGTTACCCAGGCTGGAGTACAGTGGCATGCTCACAGCCTCGAACTGCTGGGCTCCGACAACTCTTCCACCTCAGCATTCCAAGTAGGTGGAACTACAGGCACACACTACCACACCCAGCTAATTTTTAGAGACAAGGTCTTACACCAAGTTGCCCTGGCTCATCTCAAATCCCTGGGCTCAGACAATCCTCTCACCTTGGCCTCTCAAAGTAATAGGATTACAGGCTTGAGCCACCGCACCCACACTTATGAGGAATATTTTTTAATCATCCAGTTTGAAATGCAATCCGTTGGTATCTGTGAGAAATTGGTTCCAGGATCCCTATGGATCTCAAAATCCATGGATGCTCAAGTCCCTTATATAAAATGGTATAGTATTTGCACATAACTTACACATATCCTTTCATGTGATTTAAATAATCTCGTTATTGCTGATTATACCTAATGCAATGTAAATCCTATGTAAATAGCTATCCTATTATATTAGGAAATTATGACAAGAAAGTCTGTATGTGTTCAGTACAGACATAACACCATCCAATTTTTCCCCCACATATTTTTTATCTGAAGTCGATTGAATCCATAGATCAGAACCCACAGATATGAATAATGAACTACAATTTCTAATTTCCATTATGGTTTCTTCTTTGATCTTAAGAATCCAGAAATATATTTAATTTCTAAACATATGGGATTTTTTTAAGGTTTTTTGTTCATTTGTTTCTAGAATAATCACATTGCATAATCACATGTGGTAGAAAACATAGTTCCTATGATTTCGATTTTTTGAAATTTGTTAAGACTTACATTATAGCCCATTATATGGGCCTACATGGCTTCACTGACAAACTCGCCAATCATTTAAGAAAAAAATGCGGCCGGGCTCGGTGGCTCAGCCTGTAATTCCAGCACTTTGGGAGGTTGAGGCGAGTGGATTGTCTGAGCCCACGGGTTCAAGACCCACCTGAGCAACTTGGCAAGACCTTGTCTCTCGAATAAATAAAAAATTAGCTGGGCACGGTAGCACGCACCAGTAGCTCTGGCTACTTGGAAGGCTGAGGTGGAAGGATCGCAGGAGCTCAGCAGGTCGAGGCTGCAGTGGCCAGGAGCATGCCACTGCCCTCCAGCCTGGGTGACAGAGTAAGACTCCAACTCAAAAAAAAAAAAAAAATGCAGCAACCTTACAAACTCATGCAGAAAATAGAAAAAAAAAAGACTCCCCAACTCATTTTAATACTAGCCTTCATATAAAAACTCAAAAAGGCAGACAAAAAATTTAGGTCATTTTCACTCATGACCCCAGTAAAATATCACCTAACTAAATTCCATAGTATACATAAATAAGGTTGTACAACGTGATCAACTTGAGTTTATCCCAGGAATGTAAAGTTGGTCTAATATTGGAAAGTCAAGCAATGTAATTCACCAAGTTAACAGATTTAAAAAAGAAAAATAATATGATCATCTCAACAGATATAGAAAAAACATCTACAAAAATTCAACAGTCAGCCGAGCTCAGTGGCTCAGCCTGTAATCCCGTGCTTTGGGACGCTGAGGTGAGTGGATTGCCTGAGCCCATGGGTTTGAGACCCACCCGGGCAACTTGGCAAGGCCTCATCTCTAAAATAAATCCAAAACTAGCCAGGCGTGGTGGAGCACGCCTGTAGTTCTGGCTACTTGGAAGCCTGAGGCAGAAGGATCGCCGGAACCCAGCAGGTCGAACCTGCGGTGGCCGGGAGCAGCTACTGCACTCCAGTCTGGGCGACAGAGTAAGACTCCAACTCAAAAAACAAAAACAAACAAACAAAAAATTCAACAGTCAGCCAGGCTTGGTGGCTCAGCCTGTAATCCTGCGCCTTTGGGAGGCTGAGGTGAGTGAATTGCCTGAGCCCGCGGGTTCGAGACCCGCCTGGGCAACTTGGTGAGACCTCATCTCTACAATAAAAATTTTTTAAAAATCAGCCGGGCGTGGTAGCATACGCCTGTAATTCCGGCTCCTCGGAAGGCTGAGGCGGAAGGATCGCCGGAGCCCAGCAGGTCGAGGCTGCGGTGGCCGGTAGCAGCCACTGCACTCCAGTCTGGGCGACAGTGAGACTCCAACTCAAAAAAAAAAAAAAAAAAATTCAACAGTCATTCATGATAAAATCTCAGAGTGAACTTCTTTAATTTGGTAAAGGAGATCTTTTTTAAAACCTACAATAAAATCACAGTTCATGATAAAGCACTAAAAGTTTGCTTTTTCATTTTTTTATTTTTTGTTGGAGTCTCACTCTGCTGCCCAGATGGAAGTGCAAACTGCACAATCATGGCTCACCACAGCCTCAACCTCTGGGCTCAGGTAATCCTTCTGTCTAGGCCTCCCAAGTAGCTGGAACTACAGGTGTGCACCGCTATACCCAGCTAATATTTTTATTTTTATTGTAGAGAAAAGGTTTCGCTATGTGGCTTAGGCTAGTCTTGCACTCCTGGCACTCCAACTCATCTTCCTGCCTTGGCCTCCCAAGATGCTGGGATTGCCACCCTGCTCAGTCAAAGCTTTCCCTTTGAGGTCAGGAAAAGGACAAAGGAACTTGCCATTATCATTTCTATTCTACATTGTAATGGAGATCTTGACTAGTACAAATAAAGCAAGAAAAAAAAAAAAAGTATATGAATTGGTAAAGAAGAAACAAATGCGCAGATGATCTGATTGCCCATTGCAATGATTAATTTTGGAGTGCCTAGATATTTGGTTACACATTATTTCTGGGTATGTCTGTAAGGGTATGTCTGGATGAGATTAACAGCTGAATTGGTAGACTGGGTAAAGCAGACTGCCCTCCCCAATGTGGGTGGGCATCACTCAATCTACAGAAGGCCCGAAAAAATAAATGGCTGAGTAAGAAAGAATTACTTCTCTCTCTGACTGTATTGGAGCTGGGACATTAGTCTTCTGCCTTTGGACTCAGGTTCAGACTCAGACTGAAATGTAGACTATAACTCTTCTGATTCTCACATCTTCAGGCACAGACTGGAATTCTACCATTGACTTTCCTGGATCTTCAGCCTGTCAAATGCAGATCTTGGACATCTCAGTCTCTATGAACTCATGAGCCAATGTCCTTACAGTAAATCTGTGTGTGTGTGTGTGTGTGTGTGTGTGTGTTTCCTGTTGGCTTCATTTCTCTGGAGAATCGTACCCATGCAGGACAAAAATATTGTCCAGATACATTATTTGAATTTAAAAAATAAATTTTTATTTCTATGCACAAGCAACAAAGCTAGCAAATAAAATTTTGAAACGGTATTTATAAAAGAATAAAAAATATCTGCCTTGAGCTAAATCTTACAAAAGTAAACATAACCCCTAGCGAGAAAACTAGAGTCTAAGAACAATAAAATATCTAAAAAAATAAAGATAATACTAAGTTTGTGAATTGTCAGACTTAATTTTTTTTTGAGTCGGGGTCTCATCTGTCACCCTGGCTGGAGTAAAGTGACACAGTCATGACTGACCACAGCCTTGAACTCCTGGGCTCAAACGATACTACCACACAGTCTCCCAAGTGGCTGGGACTACAGGTGTGTGCCACCATGCCCACCTAATTTTTGTGTGTATGTGTAGAGACGAGATGTTGCTATGTTGTCTATGCTGGTCTCAAACTCCTAGGCTCAAGCAATCCTCTTACCTTGGCCTACCAAAGTGCTGGGGATTACAGGCATGAGCCACTGCGCCTGGCCAGACTTAATATTGTAAGGCATATAAATTCTTCTCAACTGATCAATGAAATTAACAAAGTTATAATCAAGAACAAGCAGGCTGTTTTCCTGAAAATGACAAGATAATGTCAAAACGTATCTGGAAATGCAAAAGGCTAAGAAAATCAGCCACATACTCTTAAAGAAGTACAAATATTTGTTCCAGTGGTTACTGGGATTTATTACAAAGCTACAGTAATGAAAAGCATAATAATGGCATAAGGACAGAGAAACAAATCAATGGAACAGAACATAAAGTCCAGAAGGAAGCCCACATATATATGGACCCTGATTTACAACAGAGGTGGCACTGTAAAGTATGAAGTGGGGTGGGGAGTTGCAGGGAGGCAGGGGAAGTGGAGGAACAGTACTGAACAACTGGATACCCATATAGAGGAAAGTCAAATTCCAACCCTACTCCATATTTTAGCCCCCAAAAATCAATCCCAGCTAAATTTTAGGCCTAATATATAAATATATCTAATAAAGTTCTGATACTATAAAACTAGGTAATATCTTCATGACCTCGGAATAGGAAAAGATTTCTTAAACAGGACACAAAAATTACTGGCCACTGAAGGAAGGGCTGATACACCTTTTTTTTATTTTTTTTTTGAGTTGGGAGTCTTACTCCGTCGCCCAGGCTGGAGTGCAGTGGCACGCTCACAGCCACCCCAGCATCGACTGGCTGGGCTCCGGGGACCCCTTCGCCTCAGCCTTCCAAGGAGCCGGAACTACAGGAGCGCTCTACTGCGCCCGGTTAATTGTTTTTTGGGTTTTTTTAATCGTAGAGACGAGGTCTCACCAAGTTGGCGGGGCTAGTTTCGAACCGCAGGCTCTGGCAATCCACTCGTCTCGGCCTCCCAAAGTGCTGGGATTACAGGCTGAGCCACTGAGTCCAGGCTTTTTTTTTTTTTTTTTTTGTAGAGACGAGGTCTCGACATGTTGCCCAGACTGGTCTCAAGCCCGTGGGCCCAGGCAATCTTCTCACCTCCGCCTACCAAAGTGCTGGAACTGCAGGCGTGAGCCACCATGCCCGGCTAACCTTTTTACTTTCTTAAAGGTATGTTTTGATAAACCTAAATTTTAAAAATCTAGTGTAGTTAAAGTGTATCAGTCCAGCCAGGCTCGGTGGCTCAGCTTGTAATCCCAGCACTTTGGGAGGCCGAGACGAGTGGACGGCCTGAGCCTGCGGGTCCGAAACCAGCCCAGGCAGCTTGGTGAGATCTCGTCTCTACAATAAAATAAAAAACACCCGTTCGTGGTATCGTGCGTCTGTAGTTCCGGCTACTCGGAAGGCTGAGGCGGAAGGATCGCCGGAGCCCAGCGGGTCGAGGCTGGGGTGGCCGGGAGTGTGTCACAGCACTCCAGCCTGGGTGACGAAGTGAGACTCTGACTTAAAAACAAAAAGTAAAAAGGCAAGTTATGGAGTTGGAGAAGATATACGTAACACATCTAACAAAAGGTCTCATATCAAAATATATAAAGAATGTCTAAACATTCAATAAGAAAAAAATGAGCCGGGCTCGGTGGCTCAGCCTGTAATCCCGCGCCTTGGGAGGCTGAGGTGAGCGGATTGTCTGAGCCCGCGGGTTCGAGACCCGCCTGGGCAACTTGGTGAGACCTCATCTCTACAATAAAATCAGCCGGGCGTGGTAGCAAGCACCTGTAGTTCCAGCTACTTGGAAGGCTGAGGCGGAAGGATCGCCGGAGCCCAGCAGGTCGAGGCTGCGGTGGCCGGGAGCGGCCACTGCACTCCAGTCTGGGCGACAGAGTGAGACTCCAACTCAAAAAACAAAAAAACAAAAAAAAGAAAAAAATGATAAAATCTCTATTTTTTTAAATGGGCAAAAATTACTTAGACTAGCGCTTCACAAAAGAAGAAATGTAAATGTCAATGTACATTAAAAAGTGCTCTAGCTCTTTAGTAACCAGGGAAACACAAATTAAACCACAATGAAAACTATTACCCACTCACCAGACAGCAAAACTAAAAAATCTGATAATACCAAATGCTGGTGACTATGTGAGCAATGGGAATTCTCACACACTGTTAGTGGAACGTCAATTGAAAGTGATTGAAAAGTCAATCACTTTAAAAAACTTTGCCATTATCTACTAAAGTTCAAGATATGTGCACCCTATGACTAAGCAGTTCTACAGCAGAATATAAACATCCTGCACAGCTGTGAAGTCCAACGGAGTAGACACTAGCCTCAGGTGGCTACTGAACACCTGAAATGTAGCTCCAATGAATTGAAATGGTGTAGGTGTACAATATTTAAAAGATTTAGTACAAAAAGGCAGGTACCCGATATAAAATTATTTAAATATTTATTAGATACTATAAAATAATGTCCAATTAGATATTATAAAATAATTTTATATTGAGTACATGCTGAAATGATTAGATGTATTAGGTTAAATAAATACTAAAATAAACTTCACTGCTCTTTAAATGTGGCTATGAGAAAATTTTAAATTACACATATGGTTTACATTATATTTCTATTAGAAACCATTGATCTAGAGAAATGAGCACAGGTTTACCAAAAGATACCTTTCCATAAAAAGTCAAAGGCCATACTCAGTGAGAATGACTGTGTGGGAGAATTAAGATAATATGTAACTGGGGTGAATATTTTTTTGTGATTATGATTTTGATAAATAACCTATAAAGCAACTTTAATTCTATGCGTCAAGATTTCTTATGCCAAACTTCTTTATTTCAAATATGAAAACAGTAATAAGAATAAATATACAATGTTAAAATCCCACCCATAAATACTGTAATAGGACATCAAGATGACAATGGAAGATAACCATACTTTGCACTTCAACATTATTTACTATCTCAGCACCCTAAGAGACAGTAAACATTAAATTTCCATATCAGAACAAACTCATCTATCATATTTTTCTGAAAGACTAGTTGGAAAAAGAGTAATTAAAATAATTTTCAGCTTTTAACAGTAAATTAACAAGTCAGACCTGTATTTTAGTTACGCCACTTTCCAAGTTGCCAGAAGGCATTTCCTAACATACACACTGTAAAAAGAATAGTCATAATACAATAAATCCATGTATAGATACATATAAAAGCATTTAAAATTATTTTTTACCCTGATAAACACTGTATTTGGCAAGTTACAGAAATGTTATGTTCTAATTTATATCTTTCAGTTCTCCATCTTCACAATTAAGAAAAAAAATCTTGCTAGTGCACTTGCTCTTTCAACTAACATTTGAGCTTTAGGTACAACGTGGAAATAAATACTTCTGACTACATAGTTGAACTACCTTTATTTTTGCCAATTCTTCATTCCACTGCCAAGATTTCTGCAAGAATGCAAATGTTTCAGACATCAATTAAGAAAACTGTTAGGCCGGGCGCAGTGGCTCACATCTATAATCCCAGCACTTTGGGAGGCCAAGGTGAGAGGATTGCCTGAGCCCGTGGGTTGGAGACCAGCCTGGGCAACACTTCTATAATAAATTAAAAAATTAGCCGAGTATGGTGGCACGTGCCTGTAGTTCCAGCTGTGGAAGCCTGGGGGACAGAGACTCCCACCCAAAAAAAAAAAAAGCTGTTTTCTTTTTTTTTTTTTTATTGTTAAAGAGTTAAAATTCAATTTTAAAAGAAAAATAAATTCATGTTAAGATTATACCCTAAAACGACAAAAAAAAATTGTTGATAGAAATTAAAGAGTTAAACAAAGGTAGCAACAAACTTTATTTATGAGCTGGAAAACTCAACATTGTTAAGTCAAGTCCTCTCAAATGATCTGTAGATTCAACACAATCCTAATCAGAATTCCAGCAGGCTTTTTTCTTTTCTTTTTCTTTTTTTTTGCAGGGGGGTTCAGGGTCTCACTCTGTCACCCAGGTTGGAGTGTTGTGGCAAGATCACGGCTCACTGCAGTCTCAAACTCCTGGGTTTAAGTGATCTTCCCTCTCAGCCTCCAGAACAGCTGAGACTACAGGCACACGCCGTAATGGCCTGCTAATTTTTTTTTTTTTTTTTTTTGTAGAGATGAGGTCTCCCCCTATGTTGTCCAGACTGCCAGCAGACTTATTCTTTGTAGCAATTTATATGCTGATTTTAAAATTCTTACGGAAATACAAAGGTCCTAGAATAAACAAAACAACTCTAAAAAAGAACAAAGTTGAAGGGCTAACACTACCTGATTCTGAGGATTTTTATAAAGCTAAATAAAGATAAGCACATACAAAAAAATCAATAGAACAGAATAGAGAATCCAGAAATAAACCCACACATACATGGATGACTGATTTTTGCTAAAGGCATGAAGACCTTTAGAAAAGGAAAAAGAATAGCCTTTTCAATAAATGGTGGTAGAACCACTATAGATATCCATATGCAAAAAACAAACATACAATCGGGGTAACTATCACACAAGGGTAACTATCACACCACACATAAAAATTAATTCAAATGGTCACAGACCTAAATATAAAACCTAAAACTATTAAAACTTTTAGAAGAAGGCCAGGCACAGTGGCTCATGCTTATAATCCCTGCACTTGGAGGCCGAGGTGGGAGACTGCTGGAGCCTAGGAGTTTGAGATCAGCCTAGGCAACACAGCAAAACCTTGTGTCTACAAAGAATTTAAAAATTAGCCAGGTGTGGTGGTGCACGCCTGTAGTCTCAGCTCCTGGGGAGGCTGAAGCAGAAGGATTGCCTGAGCCCAGGAGGTTGATGCTGTGGTGAACAGAGATCATGACACTGTGCTCCAGCATAGGTGACAGAGTGAGACTCTAACTCAAAAACTAAAACAAAACAAATAACAAAAAAACTTTTAGAAGGAAAAAATAAGAAACAACTCAAAAAAATTTAAAACTTTTGCCCTTTAAAAGACAGCACTAAGAGAATGAAAAAATAAATTACAGACTGGAAGAAAATTTTTGATATAGACCTGAAAAAGAACTTGTAACCAGACTTATAAAGAATTCTCAAAACTCAGTAAGACATACAACAAAAATGGGCCAGAAATGTGAACAAACAGCTTTACCAAAGAAGATATACAATGGTAAATAAAATCATGAAAGATGTTCAACATCACTAATCATTGGAGAAATACAAATTAAAACCAAAAGGAACTTGGCGAGACCTCATCTCTACGATAAATCAAAAAAGAGCCAGGCGTGGTAGCGCATGCCTGTAGTTCCAGCTACTTGGAAGGCTGAGGCGGAAGGATCGCCGGAGCCCAGCAGGTCGAGGCTGTGGTGGCCGGGAGCGGCCACTGCACTCGTCTGGGTGACGGAGTGAGACTCCAACTCAAAAAAAATTAAAATTAAAATTAAAAATTAAAAAATTAAAAAAAACCAAAAGGTACCATCATACTGCTATTAGAATGGCTAAAGTTAAACTGTCAAGTGTTAGCTGGAGGAACTGGATCTCTCAAACATTGCTGGCAGGAATGTAAAACTGTACAAACACTTTGGAAACAATTTGAAAGTTTCTTAAAAAGTTAGTCATCTGCCTACTATCTGATTCAACAACACTCTTCAGTAATAACCCCAAAGCAAAGGAAACCTGTCCATACAAAGACTTGTACCCAAACGCACACAGCAGCTTTATTTGTAATAGCCAAGATCTGAAAACCCAAATATACATCAACATGTGAATTATAAACCATACTATATCTACATGATGGAATACTACTGAGCAATAAAAAGGAATGAGCTATCGATATATGTAATAACATACATCTCAAAATAATTATGCTGATGAAAGAAACCAGACACAAAGAGTATACACTGTATACTCTTTTTTTGGAAGTCAGTGTTCTTTGCAGAACATGAAATCTTAAGTCTCTTCTATTCCACCACAGTTAGCATTATAAATTTCATTTCTAAACACTATCTATAGTGATAGAAAATAGATCAATGATTGCTTGGGATGGAGAGTGGGAAGAAATGGGAGGGGGAACTGGGGAGTCAAGAGAAAATGGATGGGGCAGAAGGATATATTCACTATTGTGATGGTTTCATTGTGTATACATACATGAAAACTTATCAAATTGTATACTTTAAATATATGCAGTTTATTTTGTTAATTATATCCCAATGAAGATGTTAAAATATTAAAATTATAATACTCTAAGATAATGTTTTCCTAATCAGAGTGATAATCAAAAATTGAAACTACAGTTGTATACTATAAACTCACTAAAGTCAGGAACCATTTCTTGTTTTCGGTTTTTTTTTGGGGGGGGGGGGCCCAAGTGGACAGGGTCCTGCTCCGTCACCCAAGCTGGACTGCAGCGGCAAGACACACCTCACTGTGCAGTCTCCAACTCCTGTGTTCAAGCAGTCCTCCCGATTAGTCCTCCCAAAATGCTGAAATTACAGGCATGAGTCACCACACCCAGCAGTACTGAAGTTTTTAAGCTTCTGATCTGCATGAAATTTTTGTTGAATTAAAACTATTTGTGGCTTTATAATATTTTGAAATTTTTGAAGTCTCAATACTAGGTTCCCTTTTCATTTGCGTATGCACTCCAGGTTATCATATGCAATCTATAAACTGATGAATCTTTAAGTTTTGACTCAAGGTCTAATCTGTTATCTCTGAGTGTCTAATTTTTACTAAAAATTTCAGATTACATATCATACATATAAATCTAAATTTCAACATAATTTATATATATATATATATTTGTATTGTTTTTATCATAATAGTATCACTCAATCATCCTGCCATAAATCTGGAAAGTGGTATTCGTGTCTTTCTCCTCTAAAAATATTTATTTAAAAAATATTTACATGGTCCTTTCTATGTTCCATTATTCTAAGAGCATAGCTTTTAATTTATGTAATCATTATAAAGTATCAATTACTATTTTTTTTTTGAGCTGGAGTCTCATTCCTTTGCCCAGGCTGGAGTGCAGTGGCATACAGGATCAAAGCCACCCCAACATCGACCTGCTGGGCTATGGCAATCCTTCCCCCTCAGCTTTTCAAGTAACCAGAATTACAGGTACGTGCTACCATGCCTGGCTATTTTTTATTTTATTGTAGAGACGAGGTCTCACCCAGTTGCCTGAACTGGTCACGAACTCGTGGGCTCAGGCAATCTACTTGCCTGGCCTCCCAAAGTGCTGGGATTACAGGCTGAGTCACAGCCTAAAGTATCAATTAAATAGATATTATTACTGTCATTTTATAAATTAGGAGACTGAGACACAGAACATTGTAGTAATTTGCTCAAGTGTACACAGTTGGTAAATATAATGTCAAGATTTTAATCCAAGAAATTAACCTTAAAAATTATTTGTTTAATTAATGTCTATGCTACCTATAGAAAATTAATATTTCCAACTCTTTTTTTATCCTAATTGACATGATATTACTCCAAAACTTAATTTACCCTTTTTCCCCTTGTCAGGAATCAGACAATAATTAATTGACATTGAATTAATACTGAAGATAAGCTTTATTGCTGTTTATGCAGCAGAGAATCATCAGGCAAATCTAAGACTAGGTCTTCTGCCTACCACCTGTGTAATGAATGCAAATATTCATTTTAAGTGTCACCATTGCATTCTTTCCTTCATTGGGGATAATTTAGTTTCAAAGGGATAAATACACTCTTAGATGTTTTTGTCTTCTGTTTGTTTGTTTGTTTTTGAGTTGGAGTCTCACTCTTGTCACCCAGGATGGAATGGCACACTCATGGCCTCCGCAGTCTCGACCTGCTGGACTTAGGTGATCCTTCTGCCTCAGCCTTCCAGGTAGCTGGAACTACAGACACACACCACCACACCCAGCTAGTTTTTGTGATTTATTGTAGAGATGAGGTCTCACCAAGTTGCCCAGGCTATTCTCGAACCCCCGGGCTCAGGCAATCCTCTCACCTCAGCCTCCCAAAGTGCTGGGATTACACACTGAGCCCACGCCCAGCCAGATGTTTTTGATGTAAGAACATTTGTTTAAAAAATGATACAAATCTTAATAGTATGGCTAGTTCTAAATAATATAAACATATAATTATCATTTTATCCAGTAATTTCACACCTAGCAAAATATCCAAAGAATTGAAAGCACAGGCTCAGATACGTGTATACCAATGTTCATAACAGCATCATTCACATTAGTAAGAAGGTGGAAACCACCCTAGTGTTCATTTACAGATAAATACATTGACAAAATGTGGTCTCCATAAACAACACACTATTGTTCAGTCTTAAAAAGAGACAACTTTGTTTTTTATAGCAAACATTTATGGGTTAAATAAGAAATTTTATTACATGTACATAATGGTGATCAAGTTCAGGGTATTTAGGGTATTCATTTGAGTACAGTACTTCTTTTTAAGTATAGTCACCCTAGTTTGCAATCAAACAATTTATTCCTTCTTATCATTGATACCCTTCAACTCAGCTGTCTTCATTCTTCACCCCCCACAACATACACTTCCCAATTTCTGTTACCTATATTTTAACTTTTTCACTCTCTATTTCTATATGATCAAATGTTTTAACTTCCATAATAAGTGAAAGCATGTAATATTTGTCTTTTTTGTGCCTGACTTATTTCACTTAAGATAATGACTTCCAGTTCCATCCATGTTGCAAATGACATTATTTTAGTCTTTTGTAGGGTTGAATAGTATTCCATTGTATATTTATACCAAGTTTTCTTTACTCAATTATCTGTTGATGAACATTAAGGCTGACTCCCTATATTTGCTAGTATGTATAGTACTGCAATAAACATGCAAGGGCAGGTATCATTTTGATACATTGATTTATTTTCTTCTGTTTAGATACCCAGTAGTAGGACTGCTAGATTGAATGGTAATTCTCTCTTTAGTTTTTTGAGAAATCTTCTATAATTTTTCCCACAGTGGCTGTACTAGTTTGTATTTCCACCACAGTGTTTAAGAGTTCCCTTTGTTCCACATCTTAGCAAACATGCTATTTTTGTATTTTTAATAATGCCCAGTCTGAATGGACTAAAATGATATCCCTTTGTACTTTAAATTTGGGTTTCTTTGATGATTTGTGATGAGCATGTTGTCATATACCTGCTGGCGAGATGCATGTCTTCTTTTGGGAAAGTAGAGATTCTTTGACTTTCATTGAGTTGTTTGAATTTCCTGTATAGTCTAGCTATTGGTCCCTGTCATATGAAGAGTTTAGAAGTATTTTGTCCCATTCAACAGATTTTCTTTTCACGCTGTTTTTTGGTATTATTTTGTTTTGTTGCCATGCAGAAGATTTTTTGTTTAATATTGGGTTGATGCATAAGTCCGTAGTGTTTTTCACTTGCCCATTGAACAAAAATGTCACAGTATAGTTTGGTCACAGTTCATCACATTTGCCAATTCTTTGGTTGACTGAAGTGGATCATTGTGGATTAAAGTATTTAAACAGTCTTTATCAAAGCTCAGTGGTCTTTCTGAACATGGAGAATCACTCAGGTCAAAGCGACCCTCTTTGAAATTTCAAAACCATGTTCTTGTCTTGCTTCCCCCAGTGATATTCTCCCCATACACGGGACAAATATTTCCAGTTGCTTCTGCTGCCTCTACTCCTCTATTAAACTCAAACAGAAGAATATGTCGGAAGTGTTCATTTTTTTTTCACTTGACACTCCATCTCCTATAGCTCAAAATAGCACTAACTTATTTCCAGTCTACAAATGCAAGGCATATTCACAATCAAATTATTGTCACTCCAAATTACATATGATAAACTCCCAACACCAGAGTGTTGCCATGCCAAAAATAAACACTATGAACTTAAGCATCAAAGTAATACTCCCATTTTCTATTTTTGTTTTTGTTGCCAGGTCTTAGTCATACATTTTTTGCCTAGATCAATGTACAAAAGAGTTTTTTTCTAGTCTTTCTTTTAGTATTTTTATACTTTTGAGCCTTATTTTTACATCTTTAATTTCTTCTTGAGTTGATTTTTGCATATGCTAGAGATATGGATTTAGTTTCATTCTGCTGCATGTGGCTATTCAATTTTCCCAGTACCATTTGTTAAATAGGGTGTTCTTTCCTCAATGTAAGTTCCTGCCATCTTTATGGAAGATGAGTTTGCTGTAAATATGTATTTTATTTTGGGGTTATGTATTTTATTCCATTGACTTATGTCTATTTACATGCCAATACCATGATGTTTTGCTTATTATCTTTTTGTAATGTATTTTTTCTTTTTTTTTATTAATCAGTATTTTTTATTATCATATTGTGGGGTACAGTTAAGGATTAGATATACAAATATGCTTCCTTCAGACACCCTTGGTGATAAGAGGTGTCTCCTCGTCCCCAGACAGATATTGAGTATCGTTAATCCCATCCCCCCTCCTCTCCCCTCCCCGTAATTTCCCACCACTGTCAGTCATTTTCTTATAGTATTACGTTGGACGTTCAAGGTTCACTATATGAGTGAAAACATGTGATACTCTGATCTTTGTTTCTGTGAGAGGTCACTCAGTATTATAGATTCTAGTTCCATCCAAGTTGCTGCGAAATCCATGATTTTGCTCTTTTTTATGGCTGCGTAGTATTCCATCGTGTACATGTACCACATTTTTTTAATCCAGTCCT
>CAUYQG010022058.1:0-32284 GCA_963574415.1 Tarsius wallacei
TCCCGGCCACCGCAGCCTCAACCTGCTGGGCTCCAGCGAGCCTTCCGCCTCAGCCTTCCGAGTAGCCGGAACTACAGGCGTGCGCTACCATGCCCGGCTAATTTTTTTGATTTATTGTAGAGATGAGGTTTCGCCTGCCCAGGCCGGTCTCGAACCCGCGGGCTCAGGCAATCCACTCACCTCAGCCTCCCAAGGCACGGGATTACAGGCTGAGCCACCGAGCCCAGCTCTCACTGTGTAATTTTAACTTTCCAATCAATGCATACTCATTGTGATGTTAACTTTCCATTATTTCTTTTTTTAGGAGTAAACCCTGAATTAGCAGTAGCTCAGTCAAAATCTTGAGTTCTGATCCTTGTCTTAACTAGATTTTTTTTTTTTTTTTGGTCTTAAATTGTCCACTGCTGTCTCTAATCCATGCCAATGAAAGAATATTATGGTGGGCCAAAAAAGACTACTTGTTTCTGCCTGAATTTTGGATGCTTTATCAAATAGAATGAGATCTGTTCTGAGCTATAAATATTTATAGATTGATGTTTTGTGTTTTAGCTATTGATCTTTTGTTTTCTTGCAGGAGGGGTTTTGTTCATGATTTTTTTATTGACAGCATACATTTAAGTTTTTTTATTGAAAATATACTTTTAAAGTTATCCATTGTAAATATTTTATGTATTTTAGCAAGTATATATACTCATACAATTACAGCAGTTGTCTTTTTATCTGTCTGTATCTATGTTTATAGCATTTTTTGTTTGTGTGTATAATTTTCTATATAGATTTCTATGAAATTTAAGACTGGCATAGAATTGTGTAATGGTCACTACAATTAGGATGCAAATCAGTTTTATCACCTATGAATGAATTCCCTAGTGCTGCCCATTTGTAGTCAAACTCTGCCTCTATCTCTAACTCTTAGAAACCATTGGTCTGTTTTTCATTCCTATATTTTTAGCTTTTTCAGAATGACATATAAATGAATTGTACAGGGTGTAGCTTTTTGAGACTGACTCAGCATAATACCTTTAAGGTGCGTGCTTGTGTTTGAGTATATAATTCGTTCCTCTTATTTTGCTGAGTAATATTCATTGTACGTCTGTATTACAGTTCATTTATTCATCCCCCATGAAAAACATTTGAGTTGTTTCCAATTTTTGATATAATGAATAAAGCTGAATAAACATTTATGTGCTCTGTATGTGTGTGTGTGTGTGTGTGTGTGTGTGTGTGTGTGTGTGTATGTGTATATGTGTATGGGTATACATCAGCTTTCATCTCTCTACATCAAATACCCAAGTGTGGGATTGCTGGGTTACATATTGACTTTTTATTATTTCTAATTTTTGTCTGTATTACCTGTCCTAGTTCCCAATTCTATTTTATTTCCACTTAAGTGCCTTTGTTATTATGTAAATTGATGGTATGCAGAAGCTTTTCTCTTCTTCAAATATGAGTTCTGTAGATTTTTTTAATCACTAGCCAGACTATGGTAGGGCCTTTTTTTATTAGTCTCTGAATTTAGGCAGGGAAATTACATCATCCAAGTAAAAAAGGCTACTTTTTATGATTTTCTTTGCAATGACATTTTTTGCTTTTCTTTGAGTGTGCCTTACCTAGTAAATGATGCCAAAATAACTAACCACAGAAACTGCAGCATAACTGTTTTCTCTACCAAATTTGATATTCAGGTATTATACTAACTAAAGCTCATATCAAGTGCTTTTCACATATAAAAGACCCTCAATGAGAAAACCTGTTACAATAAATGGTAACAAGTTTGGTCATCTAGTATACAAAACCTCACAGATTAAAATCACCAAATTATAAAGGAATAGAAGTATGAAAAACTGAACTGGAATCTGACATTGAATATTAGAAATAAGAGCCGGGTAGACTCTAAAAATTATCAAAAAATTAATATAGCAGGGTGGATCTTTTTTATGTTAGAGCAAAGTTTCCCCATGTATCTAGGAGACTCAGAGTTATACACAATTTACAAATGTGGTTCCTATAAGCAAGAACCCTGGATCAGGTTAGCTTTACTCTAGGCCTGTTCTTGCCATTAACCTGTTGTGAGACCTAGGGCACATTCTATAATCTCCCTGGATTGTAGTATTCTCATTTGTCCAATTAGTGAGGGTAGCACTAGATTATTCATAAATGAGCTTCTTAATCTAAAAAAAAAATATGATGCTGCAATTCTGTGATGATCTTGGGTCATTGACAAAAAAGATTAGTTTACCTGTGTGTTTAATATACTTTGTTAGAAGTCAAGGATATGTACATTTTAAATAACTTTAAAAATTACTTGTTATTTTTAAAAAAGTTTCAGTACTTGATAAGAATCCACTAAGTAATCCAGAATGCTTGAATATTATAGGATCAGTAATTTCTCTAATATTTTTCAAACTTAATGTTTTTTAAAATTCGAGGTGTAAATTAGATTGAGTAAAAACGTTGGTAAGTGTAAATTCATATTCTCATTTTTTAGTATGATAAGTTTTCATTGAGAATTGTTTAATTTTTGATAATTTCTATTGTCAATAATTTATTTAATCAATACCTTTTGCTTAATTATGGAACATAGACTTTATAATAAGTTCTCAATATTTTTGAAGATGAATATGCATGCCAACACAATTTCAAGCTTATATACTTACAAAAATTGGAGACTGAATAAAAATATCACTTTTAATTGCATTTGTGCATTACAGACTAACTACTATATAATTAGCATCTTTAAAATGCTAAGAAATGCCATCATAAATCTTGAAGAGAAATGAAGAATAAAACATATTGATTTTAACTTACTTTTAAAGCAATCGTTTATTGGGTGCATATTATATAGTGTCTGGTGCGCATAAGACTTCTGCTGTGTTCTGGAGTTATAATACCATCCTCTCATGGAGAAAATTTCAAGTATAGCTAGGGATACAGAGTCATGTACAAGTAGCTGTATGATAATATGCCAGGTACTACAGTAGAAAAGAGAGTACTTAAAAAATGAAAAAGGGAAAGCTTTGTAGAATGGATAGCACATGAAAAGGATTTTAGTACGGAAGAACAGAGAATCAGCATTCTGAGAGAGTGGTCCTGGTAAGACCATATTATTTATTAGAGAATAATGAATAATATGTTTTGGGCCGGGCGCGGTGGCTCAAGCCTGTAATCTCAGCACTTTGGGAGGCTGAGGCGAGAGGATTTCCTGAGCCCGGGGGTTCGAGTCCAGCCTGGGCATCTTGGCGAGATCTGATCTCTACAATCAATCAAAAAGATTAGCTGGACGTGCTGGCACGCACCTGTAGTTCCAGCTACTTGGAAGATTGAAGTGGAAGGATTGCCTGAGCCCAGCAGGTGGAGTCTGGGGTGGCTGGGAGCATGCCACTGCACTCCAGCCCAGGCAACATAGTGAAACTCCAACTCAAAAAAAAAAAAAAATGTTTTGGAAGGAGTATAATTTTCCTGAAGAGTAAAGTATTAAATGAAGAAAGCTAAGAGGAAATTTAAGGTTATTTTAAGAGAACCTTACTTATACTGTTATATATTGTGTAGAATCCTAATTATACAGGCATTATTGTGACACTGCTATTTTTAAAAATAAGCTCTCTTAGAAGTGTAAGAGATACATTAAAGGTGGTATTAAATAATCAGACAAACATCTGAAATGGATGCCTGGAACTGATAACCACAGTATTCTTTGAACTGTTCCCAAATATCAGTGCTCTGAGAATTGATGAAAAGTTCAAATGGCAAATTTCCCTCACTAAACTTTTAACTAGATCTTTGAAATATAACTCTTTAGACTTATTTGGTCCAGGGCAATTAAACATTTTATTGTTTAAAACATTATTAATTTTACACTAAGAAAAAGATTTTTTTCATATCTTTCTAATTATCTACTATATAATATATGTAGCTTTTTTCTCAATTCCTAAAATGTGTAAGTAGAAGAGAATTTAATTGCTTTTTAAAAAGGAAATAAAGAAATTGGATTGCTTGGTTTGGCTTACTGCTGCCTTCAGTGTTCTGAGAACAATAATGTAATTAGCTAAAATGTTTATCTACAAAATTTAATTCCTGGGGAGTATCTTCTCAAATTGCCTCTTACAA
Source organism: Tarsius wallacei (assembly GCA_963574415.1). Lineage (NCBI taxonomy): Eukaryota > Metazoa > Chordata > Mammalia > Primates > Tarsiidae > Tarsius > Tarsius wallacei. The sequence goes on from CAUYQG010022058.1 coordinate 4,108, forward strand.
GTGTAATGGAAGCAAGCAGTTGTTTGTTGGCTTTGTTGCCAAAAATTGTGAATGGGCAGATTTTATACATCTTGGTGGTAATGCATGTATAATCATGTAAATTCTGCATTGTAAAATTGAATAAAGAAACACAAATTTTTAGACAAATGCTTTTGTTAATTGCGTTTCAGTGTTTCAGCTCAAGTGAGAAAAATCTTTAATGTTACTAATAATTCCACACTTAAAATTTTTAATAGATTACTTTTTATTTCAATTTAATTTCATCCCTGATTAAATACACTGAATTAGCAATGTTTTTTGATTGTCAGTTTCTGGATAACCTAGTGATAAGTAGTTGAAAATGAGAGTGTGATATTTATTCTGTACATAATACAAATATCCAAAGAAAATGAATGCTTCTTCTCATTATACCAGTATCAGTCAATATTAGAGCATTACTTCCCTATGACATCAACTTTGAAAAGAATTGCTAATAGGGCAAGAGTAGAGGAAATGTATTATAAAACTTTTGTGGGACACAGCTTATATAGCTCCTGAAAAGTTTTCCTGGGCAAAGTTTATATAGCTCATTTCTAATAACTTTGCTTTATCATGTTATTTCAGGTGCTTTCTCTCTCTGCTGGCCTATTTTCTAGCTGAAGTTAAAAATACTATTCTGTGTTAATTTTACACAATACATAAAATTACAAATAGGAGGGTTTTAATAGGTAATTGAATCCATTCAACAAAATATTACAACAAATTAAAACTTTCATTTGAAAAATACCTGATTGTCACTCATTTGGAGTAGATCAGAAAATGATAAGCCATCTGAAAATATTTTAACTGGCATGGCCTTCAATATTTTGCCAGGTAATAACTTGAACATAAAACAAATTTGGAAAACCTTGACATGAAGGGGAATATGTTACTGTGGAAAAAGTGGCATAGATTTTTCATTCTGTCTTCTGACAATGCAATGTCCTAATGCTAATTGACAAACAAGTAATAATGAACTAGTGGAGTCTAACTACAAACTAACTGTTTTGTAGTTACGACCATAACTTGAAAAGCAAATCTGAATTGAGATCACTTACAAATTGCGTTTGTTACAGATTATTTTTGCTAAAAAAAAAATAATTTATTTGTAAAGTGCTACCTGTAGTATGCCTTTCACCCAAATGCTTGACACATCTTTTTTATGCATACATGACCAGTGACAGCTTTCTTTTCCTTTAGCTATAGGAAAAAGTGAACTTTTAATCAAATTTAAAGTAGTGAAAAATTACTTGATTTTTCTCCTTATGAATATTTATGTTTAATGTATTTAGAATGCAAACTAAGTTATAATGTTGGCTCATTTCTGCCATTAATGATGATAAAGTCTTTCATTTAAAGAAAAAATAAATTATTTTCTCTCTTTGATAATTTCTGAGATCAGCCAAAATCAAGATTTTAAAAAATATTTTATGGAGAGATATTTATCAAGTCACATAATAATATATTTGTCATGTTCATCTCAAAGAAGAGATTCTTATTTGGAGTACATTGGATGAATTATTACTACCTTGATTCACTTGAACTGAGGTCTTAGGCATTCTATCACTTAAAGGGTTTGATCTCTGATATTGGATAGTATATGTAAAAATGATGAGTTACCAAAACAATTTTGGCGTTCCTAGTTACTGCCATATTTATCACATCTAAGGTTAATTCATCCAGGCAGGAAATCTTTATTGTCATTATTATTAATGCATAATAAAATAACTATAAATTTACCATAAATTTACCTCTTTTCCAGTGATACATTCATTTATAAATTGTCACTAATAACATGTGTTTGTATTGTGCTTTGATTGACCTTTTTAGTACTTCTCACATCTAAGTTTATATGTTTCAGGCACTATGAAACATATTTTCATGTAATTTATAAAATAATCAAATTAATCTAGGAATAAACATTTTATTTCCAGTGAGATTAATAAGACTTTGATTCAGTAAAATAAAGTTTTATATTTCATTACTAGTTTTCTAATATAAGAATATATTAATACTATAAAAGAATACATAGCCATAACAATAACAAAGGTTAGAAGTTCCCTTTCTCAAAAATATTATCAAAATTGTTTGACATTATTTACAATAATTACAAAATTATGTATTTTAGGATTTTTAAGTAATACACTCTTTTTCTTCCTTGCATATTAACATAGTCTCTGTCTTCTTCCTGTTACAAAAACTTTTTCACTTGTGTTTTCCTCACAGAGTTTCTGATTTTCAAATGAATTTCACAGTCTTCTTCAGGAGTAGTGCTTTTCCAGAAAGAGAAATTAAGGGACAGGACAGAAGTGACTGAAGGGGAGTTATCCTCCATTTTCAGGTCAGGGCCAGAATTAAAAACAAATAGTCAAAGAGATATCCCAAGGCAAAATGTAACAGATGTGGGAATATGCAGGGGAAAACATGAACGCACGTGACGGTCTGTGATTCTGCTTTTTCCAACTCTTTCAGAGACCACCTTATTCCTTAGATTTGTGAATTGAAAGCATTTTCTCTCTGTCTCAATTTCCAGTTTGCTCCGTTGCCTATTTCCTCACCAATGTATCTACCCTCTTTTCCCCATATGACTAGAACACCAGTCTTCCTAAAGTGTTGGTTAAGACTAGTCCTATTTAGTTCCTTTTATTTTCTAATTACTATATATGAAGTACTTGTCTCAGAAAAATTTGATAAGCTACAAGGAATGCTCATCTTACTTTAAAAAGGTGACAATATTAACTGGTCTTCTTGAGCTCCCTAGCAGTATGCTGAGTCTCTTATCACTAATAATAATTTCTTTAAAGACAGATTTTTAAAGTTTAAATAAGAGATTCTACTTCTCTGTGTTTTACTCCCAAGATTACTGGAGTGTATAGTTGTAGAAAATATAATGGGTGGGTAACAAAGTGGTCATTAGAAAGCCATCCATTTTGTAATGTGAACAGGTAAGTTAATCTGTGCTTTGTAAATAGATGCTCTGTTGAAATTTCTGGAAGGAACCATTCTTTGTATTATTTTAGAAGTTTTTATCACACTCAGCAGGCTAGACTCTAAATGATGAATGATAAAGTGATGTTGGTTTTGATATATTTTACTTTTTACCTTGAGAACAAAATCATTGAACAATGTCTCACTGAAACCACAATCCTGAAAATTTGCCAGGGTTCTTTGTGATATGCCCAAGAATTAAGAATCATAAATAGTTCAAAGGATTATGATAAAATGTAAAAACAAACAAACAAACAAACAAACTTTGAAACTCTTAAAAAGATAAACAATATGATGATTTCTACTTTGAATTTTGGTTTGAAAAAAAAGATCAGTTTTAGTAAGCCCTTCATTAAATATTATGAAGTGAGAATGATGAGTCTTTGTTAATGTATTAACAAGCAATGGAACCACAGGACAACCTGAAAAATACATTATTCTTTTACCATTGAGATAAATTACTTTATCTTTTTCCTTACATCTAGTAACACTTAAAACATGGCAAAGAATTTTATATTTAAAGTCTGCAGCCAGACTTCATTAGAAAATTTAATTCATGTTTGTCCTATCTAGCAAACTTAACCTGATTCAGTGTTACTTAGTACAATAATGTGTTCCCTTTTGCCGCTCCTAGTTTCTCTAGGTTTTGCTGACCATTCCGTCTTTTTGGTGTTCTCTGTTCTTTTATCCACCAGCTCCATTAATGGAACCTCTGATACAGAATACCTCTCTCTCTTTCTTTTAAACTTACCGACTTCCTTGCTTAAAATAGGAACTGTCTTAAAATAGGAAGTGTCTTAAAATAGGAACTGACGTATTCAAAGGATCTTGCAAAATTTAATATTTACTTAAATAACCAGATCAGAGCTGTTGGAGAGACCATGTAAATAAAAGAATCCTCTTTTTCTCTTCTTCTCTTTTACATGTGCTTTTGGTCCTCTGGTTCCCTCCAGAAATTTCAAACTGTCTCCCAACTACCTTACAACCCCCACCGAACATATTCGTTCCTTTTTCTCCTTTATTTTTCCTATCTGAAAATAAAATGAAAGCTTATACTAGGATTACTTGAATATATTCACATATTCTAATTAGAAATAAAATTCCTGAAAGGGCCATTTATAGAACAGGACAATCCCTTACTTGTAAGTAGAAAGTACACTGAAATGGACATTGCCCATGGAGTCAGACGTTATTAAAAATATTACTTATTCAAATGTCAAAATTGTATTTGAAGTAAAAATTTTTTACTTCAGTTAATAGATCCATAATTAAAGATGTGTAACATTTAAATGGACTATGTAAAACTCTCAGGAATAGACACAATTTTTAAATATGTTTCACAGTAGGAATTAATATTAATTAGTAAAGGGCACTGCTTACTAGTTGTGTTCTAACTTTGAAAGCTTGTATTACTGATGCTATCTTAATAACAATGTTTTCAGTATGAAAAAATATTTAAATGACTCTATATTGGACAATAACATATAATAAAATTATTTAAGTAACCTCTATTTCATGTTTTTGGTTAATTGTATTATTTTTCAAGATCTGTTTTACAAATGCAATATATGCATTACATATTTAAGGCATTTAGGTTTATGAATAAAAGTAGAAAAAGTTGTCAACAAGTAGTAAGATAATTGTCACTCTTTTGTACTGAATAATTAAAAATACTGAATGAACATATAAAACTACTAGAACTGGTTCTATTACTAGATATATTAAAGTTATTACATAAGCTCCATGGGCCACAATTTCTCTCCTAAAATTGAAAGTGTTTAAAACTTAAATCTTAAAATACTTAAAATCTTAAAATACTTAAGATACTTACAAACTTTCTTCTTGCTCTATAAACCCAACCTGCTTCCTTTAGAATTTTAGGAGTGAGAAGGAATGCCATTCATGTTTGCTTTTACTTATGATAAAATAGACAAGAAGCTCAGCTGGAATGAAAGAGTATAATTTCCAAATTTAAAATGTTGTGTTGACTAATGCAATAAATTTGTACTTAGGTATAAGGAGAGGCAATGAGTACCAAGGCATACGATCAGTGCAAGTATGCCCCTGAGACAATGTAATTTTCAGCAAATCTAAATAATCAGCAAGAGAGCATATGTTTTCTTAATGGAGTACTGAGCATTTATTAACTCTTACCAGAGTGCTCATTTTTTAGAAAAAGGAAATAAGAAAATGATAAGGCTGAATTTTTAAACTTAAGTTAGATAAAAAAAGGTTTTGCCTGTGCTAAATCTTCATGTTGAATATATCTAGAAGGGTTAATTCTATGTTGAAGAGAGCAATGTAATAATTACAGAAATAATTATAATTATTACCAGTGGATTTGGGGAATTAAAATGTCACATCGTTTCATTTATTACCTTAGTATATCAGACCATTGTAAAAAGCTTTTGCTCCAGTTGAACAGGCCAGTGTTATAAACACAGAATTAAGGGGAAAAAACACATTAGTATATAAGAAGAGGAAAAATGATACACTTTATTTTCTAGAGGTGATAAGAAAGTCAACTAGAGATAATTCTTCTGTTAAACTAGACATCTTGTAAAAGAGAACCATCACTATAGATTGTTCTTGGGATTCTTGTGAATAACTGGCAATGTGAGGCTATAGTAGTCACAGCTCTTTCTTCTTTCCAAACCAGTTATTGTGCTGCTAATTAGAATTGGATATTGGTGGTAGTGGAAATGGGGGAAACTATCAATGTTACTTTGTGTTAAATTTTAATCACACAAGTTAGGACATTCAGAATTATGGTTTCCATGGTGACCACAACACTGAGCCCTGTGTGAAGGCATTACAGTGGGGGTCTTTGATTAAAAGAAAGTAAACCAGAAGTGAAACAAAATGCTCCATATGTGCAGCTAAAGTTACCAAAAAAAGGGGAGAAAGTCCAGCTCCCTTGTCCTTAATTATATTTGCTTAATGGTATGTCACGTGCTTATGCGATACACTGAACGGTCTGTTATAATTCTCATGAGGATGCTGTGCTTTCATTAGATTTTCAATGATTATTTTTATAGCACCTTTCCCATTTTTTGAACTCATCTAATTTATTTATTTTTTTCTCATTTTTAAAATTGCAGCATCTGGAGGAGCCTCGTGAAATTCATGTGGAAGGAGATTTGTTTTGTTTTGTTTTTTGAGAAATTAAAAAAATATTTGTGGTCTATAGAACTGTAGTACAGAGAATTTTTGCTTACAATCGTTCACTTTGAATAATGGGGTTAAGAAAGCTATTTAAAGTTCCTTTTAGCATCAACATAAAAAGAATTCTAAGCAAGAAATGAGACTGATTAATTCAGGATACGTAGAACATTGGATCTGTATAAAGATTGTAGCAGCAAAAAGTAGTTGGAGTCACTGATCACTATAGATAAAGTGCATTTGAAGAATATTATTTTCAGAGAATTATTTTGATCAAAGAGGGAGATGATAATCATTAAACCATTATATTTGTCTCATTTTAAATCAAAATGAAATTATTTAGCAAATAATGAAAAACAATTATGTTTCATGCAATTAAATATACATATAAGCATGACTGAGAAATGTTTAATCTGTAGAAACAGAAGAGGCCTGCTCAGATAAGGAATTTTTCATGCATTGAAGTTGTGCTTTATTGAGCAACTATTAGTTTTAATTTTGCTAAGTTTGTCATCATTTGAATTTAAATGTTTAACGGAAATCAATGGTCTAGTAGCATCTTTGTTGAAAATAAGTAAAATAAGGACATAGATTTCTCTACATCTTCATCTTGAAATATAGAAAATGCTAATCAGACTAATATTTCTCATGAAGTAGTTAAAAATACTGTAATCTTTATTCAAAGCAGTTATGTGGATTTAGTACTTCTCCAGTAATACTTAGGCATAGATGAATGCCAAAGTTTTAGACTGTAAAGTCAAACATCAATTTATAGACCACTAATTCGTTGAAGAGGTCAGCAAACATTTTCTGTAAAGGGTCAGATAGTAAAACCTCAGGCTTCGCAGGGCATGTGGTCTTCCCTAACTGCTCAAACTCTGCTCTTGTGTAAAAGCAGCTATAGTCAATAAGTAAACAAATGAACATAATCATGTTCCAATGACATTTCAATAGATTTTAGGTTTGTATAATTTTTACATCATGAATGCTTTTTTTCTTTTTGACTTTCTTCAATACTTAACATATGTATAAAAGAAAACCATTCTTTGCTTTCAAGACGTACAAAAATAAGCAGTGTGGCAAAATTAATCTTGTGGGCTGTAGTTTGCCTAACCCTAGGCTATTGGATTTTCTGTTTTACAGGAGAAGGGGTTGTTTGTTGTTTATTTACTTATTTTTATGATATGATCTACTTGCATGACAAGAATAAATACTTAAATACTATGCATTCAAAATTATTTTAAAAATTTAGTCTACATGATATTCATTGATGATTTGAATGATGAGCCATTCTATTTTGAAATTATAGTATTGTAATCTTCATGGATTTGATAGATTCACTAAATAGCACCTTTTTCCCACATATGGATTTTAATAAAGCTGAGAGCTAGACAAAGATTTTGGCACATCAAGATAAAAATGTTAACAAACCGTTTTGAGAGTGTAGTGTACATGCATGGCTGCAATGAGCTAGCTTAATCACATCTCATAATTAAGCGGTGTCAAGCACAGTGGGATATATACATACCTCCCAGGTAGGGTGATGCCACTATAAGCTTGTGGTATGGATATTGCACAAGAATCTCTGTTTCCTTTGCATGATTGGCCGCCCAGTGATGAGAGAGGGAGAAGAAAACCTGGGCATAGTCAGGTTCCTTTCCCAAACTCAACAGAGAAGTCACCCTTCTTCCCTCCAGTGGTGTGAATAAAGGTGGGCAAATGCCAGAAAGCTACAAGAAATATTCTCCTTATTAAAAAAAAGGAAATCATGGGAAGAGAGAATGTTTTGAACAATATTTCATTCATTCATTCAACCAATCACTTAACAAATCTTTTCAGTTTCCTATTGTATTCATCTGCTTGGGCCACCATAACAAAATACCATTGTCCAGGTGGCTTAAACTGCAGAAATCTCACAGTTCTTTGGGCAGAATTCCCATATCAAAGTGCTGGCCAATTAGGTCCCTGATCAGGTCTGTACTCCTGGGATGTATGCCCCTACGTTCTCATAATGTTCTCAAATGACCTTCTCACTATGTTCTCTCTGAGGAGACAGAGCACTAGCTCCTTGTCTCTTCTCATAAGAGTGTGAATGCTACTGGGTAGACTCTACCATTGTGAAACAATAAGAAACACATGCTTGATCTCTGCCTAGCTTCCTGACACATGGCTCCTAAAACCCCTGAAATCTCTGAAGTGACAGATGTCCTTTTGTAGGCTAATGAGATAACTGGTGGCTGGGGATGCCTAAATAGTATTAAGATCTGGACTAGTTGTCTGGGGAAACACGCATGTGATTAGAAGGAAGGAACTTTCACTCTTACCATCTAACCTTGGAGGGCTTGGAGATGGACTCAAAAACTAGTGCCTAATGATTTAATCAATCATGCTTACCTAATAGAGGCCCCATAACCTTTGGCTCCCTCTCAAAAAAGAGGGCTCAGAAAACTTCTGGCTTGGTGAAGATGTGGAGGTACTGGGAGGGTGTGCACCTAGAGAGGGCATTGAATCTTCATGCTCCTCACATTCCTTGTCCTATTCTTCTCTTCTGTCTGGTTGTTCAAGAGTTGCATGCTTTTACAATAAATCGATATCTTGTTATTCAACTGTGTTTTGAATTCTGTAAACCATTTAAATTAATTATTGAACCCAAAAAGGGATGTGTGTGAACCTTCTATTTATGGCTGGTGGATCAGAGGTACAGGTGATAATCTGGATTTGCCACTAGATGGAGGACAGTCGTGTGATTGAGCCCTTAACCTGTGGGATCTGTGCTAATTCCAGATAGATGGTGTCAGAAGTGAACTAAATTGTGGGACACCCAACTGCTATCTGGTGAGATGGAGAATTGGTTGGGGTAAGAAACACCCCACACACTTGGTGACCAGAAGTACTAAGAGGAGTAATAGTGTAGAGAGAAAATACACATTTTCCTTACAAAATATATGACCTCATTTAATCTTAATTACTTCCTTAAAGGCTTTATCTTTAAATATAATCACATTGGGGTTTAGGGCTTTAACATGTGAATTTTGAGGGTGCACAATTTTATCTATAACATTTGTACTGTGCCAGGCTCTGTGTTAGTTACTGGACATAAAATAATTAGCAAGTTCCTGATATCGTGGTGCTTGCAGTCCATTTTGACAGAGACAGACATTACTAAAATAATTGCACCAATTATTGTGTAGCTGCGAATTGAAATAACTTCTCTGAAGGGAAGGAACAATATTTTTTTAGTACATTATAATTATAAAGACCATATATTTGAATTTAAAATAAAGAAATCTAGATGACCTTTCTGGGGACTGGAGAGGAATGTTCTAGAGAAAGGATCGTTTTATGAAAAACCATTTTCACTGTAGGGAGCATGCTTTTTGTAATTTTTCCTGTTCAGTTACTATGAGAAGGAATAGTATCTTGCTCTTTTCCAATTACAAATTAATAGACAAAAATTCAGTAATAAATCCTTGATCTATAAAACGTTACTCAATTGAACACTAAACAATTGATCTGGAAAAGTATAGAATCATGTCATTTGACATTTCTTCATCCTGACTTTAATGTTTATTGGTATGTAAGATGATTCAGGAGGCTGTTACCACTGAAAATTAAGACCATTCTTTCAATACTTCAATTTTTTTGATCACCATCCTGCATAGAAAAATAAAAATCCTGATGCTGTTCATAAGCAGTTTATTCTATTCAGGTTTTCTATAACCAAGTAAAAAAGTGTCAGGGTCATGATTAAATAATGGCTTAAATATAAAGCTTTTTGTCTTTTTAGAACATTAATTTGTTACTAGCATCCTTGTTTTGCAAAATAATATCTAAAGTACTTGAAATATACAAAATAACACTGAAAATTATGGGATACATACAGACAAGTGGATTATAAATAAAGACGGAGTAAGTATACTTCCATGGGACTGCAATTCTTCCCTAGATTTGATCTTGGGAAGTCTTCATAGTTGCTACTTATCTTTTTGGAAAAAAAATGAAACTAACTGAGAAGGGAATTGTATATGAGTTTTAGATATTAGGAGTCTTTGGAACCACTGCTACCTGCTCATTACGGAAAATACAAAACTAATGGCAGATTTAAAACCAATTATAATTTTACAGTGAATAAGTGACTCCAGTAGAAAAGAAATATGACATTTCATAGACTTTGACATACTTTTCCATGTGCCAGGAACTCAGTCTTAATTGCAAATAGTACTATAGTAACTTTGTACATTTCCTGTGACTACATGTAAAGGGCACATTTCTGTAACAGGTGCTATTTATAAACTCTGAACACTGCATCTTAGTTGTATTGGTTACAATCTTCCTAGTTTAGATACATATCTATAGCAACACCCAAAGGGATTTCATAATTTGAGATTTATGATTACAATAAAAAATTCTGTTAAGAGTTACTGAAGCATTCCTGTGGCATGAGAACTTTCCATTAAGCCAAATTGAATACCAAACTGTCTTTTTGCACACATCATTTATTTCCGTTGATTCAAATCCCCCATAGGCCTGCGATAGAAATATAAAATGTAAAATTGTGTGCTAAATATTAATATAAACCATGAGATATAGATTTAAAAAAAAATTAGAGATACAAAGTAGAATTTGGCATCATAGATTTTTGACCCTAAATTTGCCAAATTCCTTATGTTGAGAAGTTTTTTTGTATTAAATGAAAAACATGTTTTTCACATTGCTTAATGCCAAGCTTTCTGAATAATTACTCAGTATAATGGTCAGCCACAATCAGAAAAAGAATACATTTTCATGTATACGATTCAACATCTGGTTGTCACTATAATGCAAAACCCATCAGAAATATTCTTTTCCAGATGTGACTTGTGGTTACATTGTACTTTATTCAGTTCAGTCAGATGTATGTTGAGAATATTGCAAGGAATGAACACATTTTATACATTCATTCATTACAATTGTGAAAGCATTCATAATGAAAATAGTTAACACTTATTGAGAAGTCCTGTACACCTGCTGTCTGCATATATAATTGTTTAGTTTTCACACCAACTCTGTGAGAACAGAGTTTGTGTGCTTCTCATAGATAGATGAGAAAACTGAGGATAAAAAATTTGTGGAATGTCACACATCTAACATGTGGGAAAGCCAAGCTTAGAATTCAAACTGAGACCAAAGGCTACACAATGCAACCTTCATCTATTTTGCTATAGTCTAGCATAATTTTTGACCCTGCCTATAAGAATAACTTGAGTGGTTAAATTTCAGCATTTAAAGACTTAATTCTCATAATATTTAATGAGTAACTATGTATTGCTCTTACAAATTACTAATACATTTTAAAGATGATACATATTATTAAGAGAGATAAGAGACTATTTTTCCAATGTAACATTCTCTGGTGAACATGCGGATTTTTTTGATGTGTTTAAAATTGTTGTTACTGTTTCTATGTTGATGGACAATGTACTTTAATAAAAAATAAAGTGAGATGTTATGTAATTTGCAGACTTATTTTAAATTTAACTTTTTCTTTTATATTTATTAAAATGTAGCAGGATAGATTATGTGGTTAATAAATCATTGGCATTATTAAATGTTAAAATATTACACATTCATTTTCAAAAAGGCAAGAGTAGTGCAAATATGTTAACTGTAGTGTGTTTGTACAAGAAAAGTATTCTGCACAACTTATTCAACATGCCAGGTTAGTAAAAATATAAAACACTGTTAGTATTGTTCTTTAATAGGTGAGTTTATCTCCTATAATGACTAAATGATGTCATTGGTATTTCCTTCAACTAATAACAGTATGCTGCATACTACAAATCATTCCATGGCTCTGTCTTAAAAGAGAGTGTAAGGTTTTATATTTCAACTAAGGTTAAAAATAACAAAATAAAATATTATGGAAATGATTACCTTAGTCTGATTTGTATAGACCTTATTGCATTCCCATAGCATTCTATATTAGGCAAATAATTACACAGGTAATTCAGCAGAATGTCTGTATTTTGGTTTCAGTGATAAGATGTGTACTCAATGCCTAAATGTGATATAATGTAATCTTACAATACCTTATTATAATTTTGCAGAATTAATAATAGAGATAATTTGAGGTATCTTTTAAAAAAAAAAAACTGGAAGCAAAGATGAGAGTCACTTAGAAAAACTGCATTAAGTAATCATAATGAATTAATGTACTTAAAAAATAACTTGCTTTGATATTGCAGAAGTGGATATGTCATTAGTCTTCACACATTAATTTTCTCTTTTCTCAGAATCTATAATGAAGAAATAGTCTTTTCTCCTTAAAGTTTGAATAAAGTATGTAAACATAATATAATAAATAATGAAGGGGAGCCCCTCACAAATTCTGAATTACCTTCTGAAGGGTAGACCCCTTATAGTACACTCAGAATTTTTTCCTCTGAATCACATGGTCAATCAAAGTTTTTATTGGAAAGTCTTGAGAAGGTTGTGTCATGATTTGGGGAAGAAACATCCAAGTTTTGGCAAAGAGGTGACTGGTTCTTTCACCAGGACAATGCACCTGCCCACACCAAGCTAAATGTACAGTGGTTTTGACCAAAATGGTCATGACTCCCATGCCCCACCCTTTCTGTTCACCCAATCTCGACCCAAGTTACTTTTTGTTGTTGTTGTTTGCTTTTGATTTTGTTTTTGTTACACCAGGTGACAAAAGTCCTCAAAGGGAAATGTTTTGCAGATGAGGAAGAGGTGAAACAAAAAATGGCAGAAGCACTAAAAGGCATCAAAACTGATGAGTTCAAAAACTGTTTCGAGCAGTAGAAAAAGCATCTTGATAGGTGTATTGCATCAAACAGAGAATACTTTGAGGTGTTTTTTTAAACATGTAAAAAAAATACACACTTTTGTGTAGATTAATCCCGGGGTTTTTTTTTTTGGTCCTCCTCATATAATAGTTATTTATATTTTATGAAGCTTTTAAACTTCATGGTATGGGGTTCTCCCTAATTTTCTTTATTCATAGCATCTTGATGGTGCCTTAGAGGTGTCCACAAGAAACAGAAATAAACAATAGCTTTGTAAACCAACGTTTAGTCTACATTGCATCTTGGTTTATCTTCCAAACAAAGCTCTATAACAACCATTTCTCTGTCATCATTTGAGAACAATTTGAAAGATTGGAAAAAGGCAATAGAGATTCAAATCCCCAGAGATAAAGGAGGCTACATTAGCTCATATATAATGTACATACCTTACCATTAATTTTACAAATGCATGAATTTAAAACTATAAAAACACTTTTGGCATGCATTCTCAAGCATACATCTGTGTACTCTGGAAATGAATGAATGAATTCACAGGAGAATGAATGAATATGATGGACTTAAGAAGTAAATGAAGGGATTCTTTGTAAATCATGAACTCAAAATTATAAATTTGTTTTCCATAGCAAACATTCTGTAGACTACAGTTATGAGAAATGCATCTGGAAAAATAACCATCTAAATACCTATGATGGCAAATTTACATACATCATTTCTGGAACTAGAAAGTAGGACTGGCATCGATGGAGGGTGTTGAGGGAGGAGGAAAGGAAAATAAGAAAAGAATATGTTAAAATGAATGCTGCCAGTGCTATTTATAAGATGGATCTATGGATCACGGAGAAATCTCACCAAAATTTAAAATTCTGCAAGGTTTTTTTTTCCCCCCTTTTTTTTTTAAAGATCACATAAAACCAACTATTAAACCCTTCTGAGTGCTTTCTTTTTGTGGAGGTTTTTTTCCTTCTCTTGGTCTTCAATGAATTCCAAATGCAGTGAGCTTATTAGTTTGGTCCTTACCTCTTTTGCTGAGCCCCAGTTGGCCAGTGAGAAGGCTATTTTAAACTACTGACCCTGCACCTGGGTATTTGCAGCCCATGGGGGTATTAGCTGCTGTCCATTTTTTCCTCCTTGCTTTGCTGCTTGTAAAGACTTGCCTCGTTGCTGACTGTACAGAGATTAATTTGATCATTCCTTGCCTACGAGAATAGGTTACCATAAGCCCCACATGTATTTTCCAGCTCTTACTGGTATAGAGAATTGACTTTGGACTGAAGCCTGGTTTTCTGTCTTAAGCCTTGTGAAAATGTCCCTTACTTACCAGTATTTAAGTTGGAAATGGATTTTTAACCTAGATTATTAAGTGTATTTATATATAAAGTACAAAAGAATCAGTAATGATGCATTTAAAAATTCTTTTAAAAACCTCATATGTATGGTTTTAGACTGAGATTCAAAATAAAATTGAGTTACAACCTGATTTTTTTTGAAGTTCATTGAGAAAACATTGAGTTTGGATGATGCTAAAGTAGTATTTGTGTTTTTTCTTGCAAAGTTTCACATGCTTTTAAACTAATTTCCAAGAGTGTTTATATTATCCTTATAATTTTTAAATAAATATCTGTAATTAAGAAAGCTGTTGATTCTTCAGCTTATATATATTGACTTTAAAGTCTACATAAAGCAATGTTCTTATTAATTTTGCTTATTGACTCTTACTGTGCCCCCCAAAATGATTTTAGATGTGGAATTATATACTAGAATATTCTTTCCCAAGACTATCTCTGTCTGATTCATTAGTTTGCTTTTCCAGTTATATTTTAAATAAAAACCAAAATATGTTTAAGGAAAAAAGTCACTAAAAAATCTCATTCTGTTTAAAAAGTTTTATATATATATGATATATATAGAGAGAGAGACATATATATGTCTATCTCATTATAAGCTTTCTTTTTCATATTTATCAAGAAGAATGCATTTTATTTATTTATTTTTCTGATGTGCAAAAAAATAAGGCAATGTCATGGTATTAATTCACAATTCCAAAATCTAGTCCATGTGAACCATACAAAATAAATGTATCCAGAACGCCTAATTGTGTTGAGGTGTAAATGTTTCAGTTTAAACAAAATCATCTCACTCATTTTTCATGCTGTTTTGGCAATATTTTTTTAAACAAGAATATGACCATAAGATCTTTCTGATCAAAATTTGAACCAAAAATAAAATGTAATAGTTTTTATTACTAAAACAAAATTGGAAATAATTTCGTCAGTAGGGTTAATCCAAGATAAGAATGGGTTTTGCTATGCCTTTCTTACATCTAAGGAAGTGCTATCTTTATATCTTAAATGAACTTTTTAAATTCAAATTTTTATAGTACTAGAACAGTCCAGAACTCAATTAAGGAATGAAAGAATGGGAAGTTTAGGATAGATAAAACATATAAGACTTACATTTTTTCTATGAGGATATATATACTAGATTTTTACAGTAATTAATCCAGGTCTTTTCATGTGTGTGTTTTTTTCCGTGTGTATGCTCGTATGTTTTTAATCTCCTTTAAAGAAACAAAACAAATTTTAAAAACTGCTTAAATCATTGGTTTTGCAAATGATAGTAAAAAAAAAATTAAAACGCCAAAAGTTCTTTTCCAGTAATTCGTTATTTAAAAAGAATTGATGCTGAACATTTTTAATGACTTAAAAAATAACTTCATATTTTTAAGTGTGTAAGCATGGGTTCTAAAAATGGGTAATATTCAAAGGTGAGCTAGAAAAAATAGGTGTTTTTATTTGACATAGTTGCATAATTTATAAAAATAATTCTTGTCACCCTCATTCCCCAAATTCTAACATTTTACTTTTTTATCATATTTGCTTTTTTTTTCTATTCTTTCTCTCTCTAAATATTTCAGTGTGTATTGTGTATTCTATCTTTAAATACTTTAGTGCATAGTGCATATTTTCTTTAACAAAATAGAGATTTTTTAATATAAACACAACTGTGTTGAAAATTAGGAAATTGACAGTGATACAATGCTATTATCTAATCTAAGAACAGGAGTAGCTTCGTAATTAGCAGGACCCTGTGCAAACTAATAACGTAGTGTCTTGGCAGGGAGTATCAGTTTATCCTTCTTGTGGGCTCTCCACCCCAACCCACAGTGGGAAAGTGACCACCAAGTGATTTCAACTTCTGTGCCAGAACATCCTTGATACATGGACCAGTCTTCAGTGTCTTCAGTGAGAGACCTTTAATGAGTGCCTGCTGAATACCCTATGGTGCTACCATCATGGTCCAGGTAGTCACCTTCTTGTCCTGCCCTACAATGCTATAAGCCCAGGTATCCTGTCCAGTGTCAGAACTGTTGATGTGGTTGTGGAGAAGAGAGCGGGTGAGATGCCTGGTGGAAGCTGGCATTCTAGGGAGTCTGAATCAAGTAATTGAAAAGTTGTCAATGGAGACGGCGGAATGTCAGACTGTACATGAACCAAGGCCTTAGGCCTCTTACTAATACTGTGTCATCCTGTTAGACTTTACTTAGAAAACGCAAATTCAAATATAAAATTGGTAAGAATTTGATGGTGATGACTGAGAGTGTTAACCTCAAGTGTTGATCCTTTTGAGAATGGAACCTTGTGCAACTATTTGATTGCATGCCCATGAAGCAGTCCTGTCTATGAACTTTATTCAGATTTGGTCAAATGTCCCCAAAATGTCAATGACAATAAAAGAAAATTCTTTATCATGCATTACATTTAGTAATCATGCCTCTTCAGTTCCCTTTTTCTGGAATAATTTGTCAGTCTTCCTTTGTATTTCATGGCATTGAGGTTTATGAAGAACATAGGATAGTTACTTTGGGTTTTTCTGATGCTTTCTCCTGGTAAGATTCATGTAATACATTTTTTTTGGCAGGAATACCATGGAAATGTTGTATTCTTTTCACTGCATCAAATCGGAAGGCAAATGTATCAGTAATAATAATTTGCAATCCCTCCTTCCTTCAGAGAAGTTATGTTGAAATACAGTAAGCAAAATTCTTTCTTAAATATCTTGCCAAATTTTTGTTTGCCTAATATGTGGAAAACTGTTTCCAAAGTGAGATGCCCTGTGTTAATACTCAAGAGCAGTATTCAGCTTTCACATTTGAGTCATTAATGGTATTTCTGTGGCTTTACATATAATTTTGACTAATAGCCTAAATTTTCCTCCTTATCTTTAGTCAGAAAAATTATCAGTGATCTTAACCTTATCATTAAATTCTGTTCTCCCCACATTCATGACCTGTCATCAATTTCAAACACCTGTTAAGCTGAGCTGGTGGAAGGGCCACTTATATTTTATTTACTAGATGTCAAGAAATGCTTGTCTTTTCCATTTGGTTGTAGATTCACCAACACTTTCAGAAGTGATATGGCTAAGAAAATCATTTTAACAATTTAGGAAACAAAGTGATAATTTCATTTTAATATAAGAATCTCTTAAGTCTTTAAAATGTTTATTCTTATTTAGAATGAAAGCTAACAATGTGTTATCCCTCATCTATTCATGTTAATAAATATGAATTGAACTCTGGGTACTACGTCACCTCTCAAACCTCTATTCCAGTAAGTTAGGTGCTAGGGATCTCAGAAAGCACACTGCTTGGCTGGGTATAACTGTAATCCAACTCTTTTGGTTCAGGGAGGTATGTCTGGTAAAACAGGCCATTTATTGCTCTGGAAGCACTGATGTGGGCAACTTAGTCTACTGTACTAGGACATGACATCTTTGGTGATTGTGGTGATGGTGGGACATTCTGTGTGACATAACAGGAGTGTGAGATCTTTTGTTAATCGTTTCTGGAACTTTTTCCATTTTTTTCCAGTCATTTTTCTCTGTGTTCAGATTAGGCAATTCTAGTATTCTATCCTAAAGTTAGCAAATTCTTTTCTCTGTCTTTTCCATTTGGTTGTAGAGCACATGCATTTGGTTTTTAATATAGGTTACTGTATTTTTTTTTCTGCTGTACATTTTTATTAGGTTCTTCTTTGCATCTATACATTTACTGAGATTATATCTTTGCTAAAACTATATTTAATCATTTGGTTTATGAATTTTGAGAATTGCTCATTGGAACTTTTTTTCTTTTTGAGTCAAGGTCTCACTCTGTTGTCCAGGCTACAGTGCAGTGGCACTATCATGATTCACCACAGCCTCAACCTCCTTCCATTTCAGCCTCACAAGTAGCTGGAACTACAGGCATGTTCCACCACAGCTGGCTAATTTGTTTTTCTCTTTTTAGAAACAAGGTTTGTTATGATGCCTAGAACAGGTCTTGAGCTCTGGGGCTCAAGCAATTCTCCTGCCTTGGCCTCCCACAGAGTTGGGATTAAAAGCATAAACCATGCACAAGGCTAGAACATTTTTATGATGATTGCTTTAAAATTCTTGTCAGATAATTCCAACATCTCTGTCATCTGAGTATTGACATTTACTTATTTTCTTTTTTTATTAAGTTTGAGATGTTTCTAGCTCTTCATATGATAAATGCTTTTCAGTTGAAACCTGGATATTTTGTGTATTATGTTACAAATCCCTGGGTTTTTTAAATCTTCTATTTTAGCTGGTTTCTTTTGTCCCAGGTAATTTGGATGCTGCCTTGTTACTGCTAGGTGAGGATAGAAGTCCAGTCCAACCACTGTTGATACTTGAAGCTTTCTATAGTGGCCAGGTTCATTTGGGAGGCTGGGTTCTTCACGAGGCCTCTACTGATACCAACCTGACTTCGAAGGATATGAGTACCTTGTTACTACTCCCTGTGTGACCTCTACTGGCACACGGAATGGGGTCCCTCCTTACTGGTGGGCAGTGATAAAAGTCTCCACCTAGCCTCTGCTTACCCACCATCTTAAGGAGGGGGAAGACAAGGGTGCTCTTCACAGACAGTGTGGCATAAAGGTGTTTGTTACTGGGCTGTGGAGTCCAAGCTTCCAACTAGACCTTCTATGTCACCACCCTTCTGAGGGGGGGTATAACCAAATGGAGGTGGATCTCTAGGCTTTCCTTGGCCTTTGTTGATGTGGCTGGAGGTGTGGTTACATTTTTTTTTCTGTGTTGTTTGCCTGGAGCAGTGCAGTGCTTGCTTAAAAGTTGTTTGATTTACTTCACTGTCCCGTTCCTGGTTCTTTGGTCCAAGAGAGCAAGCTTTATGGGCCGTTTTGGTGTGTACCTGTTGGTGTTTTTCAGGTTGCTGACTTTTTTTTTGGCTTCAAATCTGGAAATAGGAGGCAAAAAGAAAACATAGGGGACTCAGCACCACGTTGTTCCGCAATCCTGAGTCACCTTACTTATCTGCCTTGTTCTCTCAACCTTTCAATGTCTTCTTATGTTTGTTTTATGTATGGTAGTCTCCCTTAATCCTTGGGAAATACTGGTTTGAGACCATTTTATTAAAATAATGCATTTTTCAAATAATTTCTGCATATTTTGCAGTTGTATATAATTTTTCTGTTGTCATTGTAAATGTTTATGTCCAAAAGGCCTGTTTCTATGAGACTGAGTTAAACCACAGTCTCATGACTAAAATTTATTAATTCTGTGGGAAGATGAGACAAGTCAGGAAATTTTTCCAGAAGTCTTTCTTAGTTTGCAATGCATAATTCTAAAAGGCAGAAAGCATTACATGGAATGGGGAGCCTAGGATCTAACTTATCTGGAAAAATGGAAATAATAATAGCAAAGTATTTTCACTTACCTCTGGTTGATTCTAATTGAAATCTGTGAAGTTTTATCAATTCTTAAATAATAAATGCATCATAAACATAAGATACGAGGTCCCTTGTATGTTATTTAAATAGAAACTTTCTAGTTCTAGACATGTATTCATTATTTGAGCAGTTGACCTGAAATTTGATATTTTTGACTTCTTTATAAGTATGTACCACTGTTATTCCTGGATGAAAAATTTATTTGCTTAAACCTTTTGTTCTTATCATCTGGTTAAGAGATAAGAATTACTTCTGGCAACATGATCCAATTGAACATTTCCAGCAGTTGGAAAATTTTGTTTGCTATTTTGCTTTACTCTTCGGTTATTGGTCAGCGAGTTTTTTGCTATTAAGGGAAAAAGAAAGAGGGGAGATGGTTAAAAAAAATGAGAATTGGTTTGTTTTTTTGCAATAATATAGTAAATGAAAGGGTTATGTTTCTGGTTATTTTTCTTCTGCTTTATCTCTAGATGTTATAGGAGTTGATGTTTTTTCATATATTACAAAATCTTGCTTATCTTAAGTGGATTTTTTTTTACTTAGTAACTTGTAAAAGACATAATTGGTTTTCCAATCATAGTCATCAAAATAATGATAATAGTAATTATGATATTTATATTATTATCACAGCTAAAATTCTCTAAACTTTCATGGAGATCTTGGATAAAGACACTATTTACTTCACTTAATCTGCATCAGGGTTTTCTGATTGTTCTAAAAATTATGGAATATGTCCAAATTAAATTGTGTCTGAATGGAAAGTGATGCGTATATTTTTTTCTTATAGCCATTCCTGATTTTTCTTT
This sequence comes from Tarsius wallacei, assembly GCA_963574415.1. Classification (NCBI taxonomy): domain Eukaryota; kingdom Metazoa; phylum Chordata; class Mammalia; order Primates; family Tarsiidae; genus Tarsius; species Tarsius wallacei. The sequence continues at coordinate 24,643 of CAUYQG010022058.1, forward strand.
GACATTTGAAAATAATTTTAGGTATGTTTTTAATGGAGACAGTTTTGAATATAAAGACAGGAATCTTTAGAAATAGGAATATTAAAATGTATTAGTTCAGGAATGCTTAATTTTATATTGCCATTAAAGTATAAATCAGCAGTCCCCAAACTTTTTGGCATCGGGGACTGGTTTCATGGAAGTCAGTTTATCCAAGTTGGAGGTTGATTATGGGATGATTCAATTGTGTAACATTTATTGTGTATTTTATTTCTATTATCATTATATTATAATATATAATGAAATAACTATATAACTTGCTATTTTTTAAAAAAAAGTCATAGATGGAAGTGGTAAATACAATCATGGGCAGGCCACATGGGGACTAAAATACGTGTTGTATTCTGACTTAAAGCCTGCCACCAGATGCAGCTGTACAATTGAAGTATTGTACACTTGCCATAACTGATAGGGTTTTGATACAGTCTGAAAGTAACTGATTTATTATAGTTTCTGTGAAATCAAACCTAACTTTAATCTGACTCATAAGGAGCACATAATCTAGATACCTAGCATGTAGAGTTCACAATAGGGATTGCACTCCTAAGAGAACCTAATGCCGCTATTGATCTGACAGAATACTGAACTCAGGCAGTAATGGCAGCAATGAAAAGCAGCTGTAAATATAGATTAAGCTTTGTTCACTCACCCACTTGCCACTCACCTCCTGCTCTGTGACCCGGTCCCTAACAGGCCATTATGGGTCTATGGCCTGGGGGTTAGGGACCCCGTAAGGATCTTGACTGAGATACTATTACTTTTAAAACACTAGATCTATTTATTAAAAGGTAAATACCAATATTCACAGCTTGATTTCATATATTGGTAATTATTAAAAATTATTATTTATAAATTGTTGCTTTATATTTTAGGAGGATTTTCTCATGAAGAACTAAAGAGTTACTAAGGAGAGATAAATTTTTGTTCAATGTAGTGTATTTAGAATAACTTCTACAGAATAGTAATATTGAATAATTATAGAAATTCTTAAACTACAAGTGTATTGTATGAAAGCAACAACAATGTTAAGGTTATACTATTTATCACATCATTGTTTGCCTAGGTTTGAAATGCCAGTTTTTAAGAGGTAATAATTTTTACTTCTAAGTTAAATTATACTAGCAGTAATATATAAATTTGACCATTGTTTGTCTATCCCTTCCTTTAACCTATCTCTTCTTCCTCTTTTTTTTCTCCCTTCCTACTCCTCATTACAAAATAATATTTATTTAAACTAAATTATTATTTTTTCAATATAGCATATATTGTCATCTTTTTGGATAATCATTTAATAGAGTCAGGGACATACATTTCAATAAATGCCATGAGATTTCCCAAAGCAGGGAGTCTGAATGACAGTGGCATGTTATTCTCACTTTTGAGCTATTTTTTTCAATAAAGCATTGCACATTTTTAAAATATTCTATGAATTTTTAAGGGCTACCTCTCATTTGTCTCTTCTGTGGTTTAGTTAATTAATATTAATAAAGTTTCTTCAATCTCTAATGTTAAGTTTAGATTAATACAGAATGTAATTTTCAGAATATAAAAATATCTTTGTTATTTTATCCATGTGCTGATATACAGATTAGGTAAAATCTATAAAATACTATCAGATATTGTTAATTTGAAATTACGTTACTATATTTTTACAAGCATAATTGTGAAACTATGTCTCAATTTTTGTAAAATCATGATGCAAATCAAAGGAACTAGTAATTTTTTAGTAAAAGAAAACTATGAGTGTTTTTATATTTTTACACATATTAGAATTTTTCGGAAGAAACTTTAAGCTTCTTTTAAAAAGTAATTGAACGGACTTATTTCTTTTAAATTTAAGGAATAAGGACATTGAAAAATTCCACAGATTAAAATAATCTGTTAAGTAATTCAGTGTCTATTTTTGGTAAATAAAGAAAAACGGATGGCTGAACATAAATTCAGCCAGCATATTTAGGAATAATATTTGGCAAAATGTTTTGTCTAAATGTTTGAATCACAGTATAAATGATTTATAGAAGTAGTAACAAAGTATGGGCTATGGATCAATAACAGTGTGCTAACTGCTTGTTTCCTATTTGGAACAATAGGAATTAAAAATTGAGAATGAGTTTTGGAAAATTTTACAGTAATTTGACATTTGTTACAACAATAAAGTATATGATCAGTAGACATTTTTTCTTGAGGAGACTACTTTTTATGAAAGAATTGGTATGTGACAGATTCATTAAAAAATTAATAAACAAGAAATCCCAAAGGTTTCTTTATCATAGGTAGTCTGTTAAACACTGGTTTAGGAAAAGCCCTTTTATTTAATGTGATTGTTTTGTATAGGTTTATTTTTGGCAACTTTTAGAAAAGCCTTCCTTAATATTAAATCAAATGAAAATAGATATTTTTTTTTGTGGTGGTGCATGTAACAACACAAAGAGAACCTGATCCTAAACCAGCAGAAGTGAGGGCCAGTTGGAGGCCCGAACTTCACCTGCACATAGATTACTTATATACTTCATCATGACTTGTATACCACATCTCTACGATATACTAAAGTTATAAAGAAATAGATATTTTTAAATAGCTTAAGACAAATTCCTTTTTTTTTTTTCACTTTTAGAGGAGATGTAGAGGATCCAATCTTATGCCTAAATTGGGTACACTTCTTGAATGAGACATGGAATATGAAGTTTGGAGAGAGGGAGATAGTTTTGGAGAGAAACCTTTGACTGCAGAAGTAATAGTTAAAGGTAAATGGGATCAGATTGATTGTATGTTGGTAGTAGAACAGTGGAGGCTTTCAGTAAAATTTGTTGAATTTTTTTAAAAAATGAGAGATGAATTTTAGGCAAGTGTTTCTGTTGGGGATTGAGGTTGCTCCAAGTTGCTTAAATATAGTACTTTTTATGATGTGTTATTCGGACAAAGCGGGTAGAGTCTCCTTGTGGCTGCAAAGGGCTCTGCCATTCTGCTATCCTTACGTGTGATCCTCATTTTTATGCTTGCAAATGGCGGCTGGAATGTGCCACCATGTTCTGGCCGGAAACAGTGAAGAGCAGAAGCAAAAGGCACATTTCATCTGAGACTGCCACTCCTATTGGAAATTTTCTAAATCCTGTGCTCAACAACTTTCTTTTATATTTCATTGTACAAAACATCATGTGTTTTTCTATAACTGAAAAAGTAGAAGTGTACTTTCTCTTTAGGGCAAGAACAGGCCTATTGCCAAGAGAACTGACATTCTTTTAAGGGGGAAGTAGAGAATGGTTATTGGGTAATCCTCTAGCAGTTTCTACTATTGAAACTGTCTGATATTCTGCAATTGAGCATATCTCAGGCTCTGAACATCTGATATGTTTTTGTCTTCAAAATGGCAGTGTAGTTAGATACAATTTTATTTGGGGGCATTTTGTGTGCCTTTCTTCTGTGTCTTGAGCATGGTGTCTCTTTTGTCTTCTTGCAATGCTTTATTCTTCCTATTGATACTTTTTTTTTGTTTCATTAAGCTTTGTTCTTTGATAAAGTGATACAGATTGACAAATTTCACAAAAGAAAACAACGCTTTGAATTAAAACAGATTATTTGAATAGAGAAAGAAAATTCTGCTCAGAAAATTCTCAGAAGGGCCAAATCTTTGTTTTGTTCATTTCCAAGTAAAATATCCTATTCATTCAAATTAATGTGTTAATGAAATTAATATGGCTTAGTACTTAATTGTATTAGCTGTGTTAAATATTCATTTTTCTGTGCGGGATATTTAAGAGGAAATACTCAACTGGACATACAGATAGCACATGATAGCATTTAAAACGTATATCATATATAAAAAGACAAATGTTATTAAATTAGTCCAGACCTTTTTTTTACAGTTTAATGACTATGTATAGAAATCCTATGTCATGCATTTCAACAATTTACTTGATTTGGTACTATGGTTTCAACGGCATTATAGTTCTCAGAATTCATAGCATAGATGACAATTATTGTGTTAAGGATGTAGATATACATTGTCTCACAATTAAAAAATAAAAAATGAATGTGGGTATATTCCATGTAAAATATAATGTAAATTCCCACTTAATGTTATCTTGGAGATTCTTGGAAATTCCTACTATAAATGAAACAACATATAATTAACCCATTTTTAACATATACTAATTAATAGAAACAAGAGTTAAATTCCTCTGGCATGTTTCTAGTTTCTGAAATGTTACTGACTTCTAAATAAGGATAGAATAATGCTTCATATTAGACATTGAAATAAAGATGAGCTATACACACATTTAAGAAAGATTATTAAGAACATTAAGATAATTATTTAACTGTTTATTCCAGTTCAGAGTAATGGGTGGCCAAAGCCTGTCCTGGCAGCTCAGGCCACACACACACACACACACACACACACACACACACACACACGCACACGCAAACTCACTCATCCTAGGACAATTTAGACAGGCCAGTTCAACTAATATGCACATGACTAATTTGGAATGTGGGTGGAAACTAGATTACCTGGAGAAAAACCCATGCAGACATTGAGAGCATGTGTAAACTCTACACAGACAGTGGCTCCACTGGAAATTATTTTTTTTCCTAATTGGGGAAACAATCTTATTTGAGGACTTGCTATAGATTATTAGTAACATTATGATTTTTTGAAATTTTGATTGTCATTTTTAGAGATTTAAATAGACTTAGATATTTTAAATGATTTTTTAAAACTAACTCTAAATCTGATTAGGCATGACTACATGGTGAAAATTTTAAGGCACATTTTTCTATTACCTTCATTTGGTCTTTCATATTATCATTTATATTAGCATTTTTATTGAGCAAAATAGTAACCCTGCATGAAAGTACCTTAGATTTTCTAATCAGTAGTTTAAAAACATTTTGGATTTTGTAAAGCACTCATTGGTTAGTTTGTCTTCAAGCATTTTTTTTTTTAATTTGCCATATTGGCCCCTAAAATGATAAAATACTTACAATGAACAAAAGGTGAAAGATTAGTCTCATTTGTATAGATGAAGAAACTAAAGCATACAGAAATTAAGGTCACACCAAAGGTTAAAAAAATGTTCACTTATTTGAGGAGGTGAATAAGAACTCCAGTATCTAAATCTTTCTTACCTATCACCCATTTCAAAGAACAAATCTGTACACTACATGAGAAATCCTGCTCTAATTATTTTGGAGTAGTAATAGAAGACCTATATTCAAGTTTTCACTCTGTTTTTTAATAACTGCATAACTTGGGGTAAAATACTTGTCTGTTATCTGTTTTCTATAAAACTGGCAAATGCCATCTTACTAACAAATTCACACAGTTGCTGTGAAGATCAAATGAGATGCGTGTAAAAAGCTCCAGAGGTCTAATAATAGTATCAGCAACAAGAATAATTTATATTTCTATGGCACTTTTAGAAAGTACTACTTATTTTTGTTCCAGTGCCTTATTCACTTGACCTGATTATTTTATGACATTTTATACATTGAAATTATGAAAAATATTTTAAATGCTGTGATGCCAAATACAAGTAGAAAAAGTTTTCTCATGATCTCAGCATGATTAAATTTAATTTATTAATCAATTAATCAAGTTTTATAAATATTGTTATGTATACTATCACGTAACTAAATATTAGGGACTTTAGTAAAGTCATGTGATGACAGATAGTTCTATGGGGATGATTGGTGCTCATAAGTCAAAATACCTTGCTGATACAGAATTTAGTATTTATTTTCAAGTTATCTCTCCAAAAGGTTTATAATTAGGTATAACGCTTCTTCATTCATCATTAATTCATTCTCTTCCCTTTTTTTGGTCTTGAAAACATCTATTAAAGGTACCAATCAGATACTACCGCCTTTGTGAATCTTTTCCCAACTTTTAAAAGTTTATATAACAATTATAACTTATAAAGGAAATACTAAAAAAAATTGTTGCGTCAAAGGCAAGTCCCAACAAAAGAAGCTATTGCTTTGTGTTTCAATGCCGTTCCTTGTCAGAGAGAGTAATCTACAGATTTCAATGTTTATATATTGGGGTTGGAGAGTCTTGAAAATCTTTAATTTAAAGTAAACTTTAGAATCTTAGAGTTCGAATGGATGTACAGCATTTTTACTGAAAGTATTAACTTCAGTGTCTCTAGAAAGATAGCTAGAATATCTTCTTGAAAACATTCTTAAATATTTGACTTTTTCTAAGAAATAAGTACTAGTTTCTTTGATTTCTCATAATATATTTTCAGCTAAGATTGTGACAAACATATGTTACTATTATGCCTGTGAACATATACTAAAATATTCACAAACATGCCATGTTTATGCATACACACAGACTTGGCAAAATGGAAATATTATGAAGTATCTTATTTTAAAATTGGATATATTATTTACTAAGGTTTTCAAGATATTTTCTGTAAACATGATAAAACCAAAATTGGTTCGAGGTATCATCCTAAGTAGAACATGCAAATAAATATTTGAGGCTACAGTATATCTAATTCATTGGTATTATAAAAGTAAATAACACCCAATTTGGGGGAATAGCTGTGCTATGAATTAGTAATCTGCCTACATAGTTTTCACTTACATAAACTTTTAGTATGTGATTTTATTTTTGTGTAAATCGTTTTAAGAATTTACATATTTTAATAGATAAACCATATAAGAATATATACTTTTGTAAAATATATATAATTAAGAATATATGTGTGTATAGATGTATACATATATATAGTGAATTGCTGTCTGTGGTAAGAAAAATGATGTTAAGTAGATGACAAAAAGTAACAATTTTCACAGTGAAATTCTGTTAAACAAAAAGAGAGATAAAACTTCTTCATTATTAATTTTTAGCCTTAGAATGATGAAGACTTAGAGCTGAGAGATCTAAGAGGGCTTAAGGCTAGTGATGCCTTTTTACCGGATCAAAATCATAGGGAGTATTAAAGCTGGTATTAGTAGGACAAGGTAATGATTGTGGAATGTTTCAGACTTGTAAGACTTGTTGAAAGTCTTGGGTCTGCTGTTCATTGTGCAATTGGAAATGCATTGTTTTGGAATTTAGAAATAAAGCCAGGGTTAACCTGAAATAAAGGGATATATATATAATATATAATATCATATATTCTTTTTATATATGGTAGTCATAAACTATAGAAGGACTATAGATTAAGAGCATGTTTAAGTATAGAATAAGAACATGCTTAAAGAGCATGTTTGATGAACGCCTCCATTTAGAGAAGTACAGGACGAGGAGTCGGTGAAGGAGCCTGTCAAGGGTTAATGTTAGTGAGAGATTTAGAAGGAAATCTAGAAAGGGAGGATAATGTCACAGAAGATTATGTTAAATATAATTGTAAGGAAAAACAATCAGTAGCTTCAAAGGTTACCAATGTTAGATCTGAGAAGATTCTTTTTTTTTTTTTTTTTTTGAGTTGGAGTCCCACTCGATCGCCCAGACTGGAGTGCAGTGGCAGCTCCCGGCCACCGCAGCCTCGAGCTGCTGGGCTCCGGCGATCCTTCCGCCTCAGCCTTCCAAGTAGCTGGAACTACAGGCGCGCGCTACCACGCCCGGCTAGTTTTTGATTTATTGTAGAGA